>LTAE01000741.1:0-51685 GCA_001647135.1 Pontederia paniculata
GAGAGAGAGAGAGAGAGAGAGAGATGAGTTAAACAAAAAGGCTGTGGACAGTTGAGTGGCAGAGAGTGAGTGAGGTGTAGTCAGTTGGAGGATCCACTGCAATGTTTGTGGAGTGTAATGGCCATGGAGGGTTAAAGAGCTTCCTGGATCACAACCCTTCGTTTCAGTCATTGATGGTCATCTGATGGGATTGCAAGGAATCCCAAATCATTCGCCTCGGTGTGTTTTGTGCGAAGTAGCGTACGTGCGTGCAGCAGAGGAGCTGGTGAGATGAGGTAGAGAAAGGGGCACATGGCTGCAGCCTGCAACCTGCAGGGCCATGTTGCAGGGCCATGCCATGCTACACACACGCGCATGAGCTGGTGATTGCTGTCATCGTCTGGTGTGTTTCAAGTGTGTCAAAGATGCCTGTTTGATGGCGCACAATTGATATTAAATAATCTAGATATATTATCGATTATTTAACTTAAAACTTTTAGAGTTTATTATATTATTATGTTTAGTTGTAATAGATTATCGTAATTTTTATTTTTTTAAATTATCACCTCATTGGTAATACAGATAATACTCATGAGAAGTGTCTTTCTAAATTATCAGTAAAATGATATAAATTTTGATAAAATTATCTTTTCAACCGAACTTTAAAAAAAATTATATTTTATTATAAAATAATAGTATTCAATATTATCTTCTAATTTTTTAATTATTTTAGAGGAGTTGATTAAACTCATATTTTGACTTAACTTACTTTTTTATTTTTTATTTATATTTATTTTAATTCAATAATTTTGGAGGGTATTTTAGTAATTTTTTGTTTCATAATTTAAATTATAATTTGTGTTTTTACTACTTACGAAACGTTATATATAATATTATCGATAATTTATAAAGTGGTAATCTATTTTAACGATGATCTAAATTATCGATTAATAAAAATTGAGAATGCACCAAACGGCCTCCAAAGATGTATTTCGAGTCGAGAGATTAGAAATTAGTATCTCCAAGTTCGAATTTTGAAATTACAAATTTAATAAAAAAATATTATTTTTATTTTTTATCTCAATTTAAATTAGTCAAATGCTAATAATTCGAAGTCGAACGAGTACCAACAAAAAAATGCCTGTCATGATTCCAAAACTTGTTCAAAGTTAATTGGTTCTTCTAACTTCTAAGGCAACCATCAACCATTGAAGACTGGTTTCCATCTATGGGTTACGACTGCTCTGTCGTCGCTTTGTTGGAGTACTAAATTTGCCACTACTTAGTTCGTTCCATGCTTCTGAATCGTCGTCCTAAAATAGTTTTCTGATCCAATTTCGAATGGATAAATATAAAATCATAAAAAATGTTAACCTCGCAATTGTTGTCGTCTCCATCCGGCCACACGGCGAGCATGTACAAGACTGACATTTGGCAGAAGTGACAGCAACGCTGTAGCCGCCACCGTTTTTGTCATGTATTATTATTAGGAGAAAAGACGTGTAAAAAAGAAGACCATTTGGTAACCTGTAATTTTCATCTTTGAAACAGCAGGAAAGCTACTTCTATGTTCCAATAGCCTTGATCCAAAAAACATGTATTTGAGGAGAAGATCAACTACCACTATTTGAAACTAGTAAAACTAATCCCACTTCTACAACCTAAATGGCCACCATTTTCAGAAAATCATGCATCCCTTTTGTATGCTGTAAAAGAAAACTCCAAGAAAATTATCATCATAATCTGCATCATTTTCTCATACTGAAATGAAAGAAGTCCAGTTATTCTAACAAGAGCAAGTAGAGCCAAGAAGATTAGGAGCTTTTGGATCCCTCAAGTTTTAAGAAGAAAAGTAGAAGGGGCTACAAGAGTTGTATGTAAACTGTTCAAAGTTTTAGGGGTGTTCACGTATCAGGTTTGACTCGATCCGAACTCAAATTCAATTCGATTTCATTGATTTTATTCGGATTGGATTGGATCAGACTGATAACAAGTTAGTCATCAAATTCGATCCAACTCGATCTTTATTGAGTCCGATTGGATCGAATCGGATCGTCGGTTTGTTCTATCAAAATTTTTATATAGTTTTAATTATTTTTTATAATATTTAGCATCAATTATATTATAGAAAAAAGAAATATATTTTTTAAAGGTTTGTAATGATTTTAAAGAATATAAAGTATAAATTTTTAATATATTTTAAATTTAAAATAATATAAAATTTTTATCAAGAATAAATTGTTTAAATTAACAAAAAGATATATAAAAATTCAGATCATCGGGTTGAGACGAGTTGATCGAGTTTAAAAAATTAAGACCTGTATCCGATCCATTGATGATCAAGTTATGATTGAGTCGATTCGAGTTCGACACGATTAACGATCCGATCCGACCTAATTGAAATTGGATCGATTCGAATCGTCGAGTTTATCGAGTCGATCCGATGAATATCCATGATAACTGCTAGGAGATGCGTCAAAGCTTTCGATTGCTGAACACCGAAAGGAGGTGTCTAATAATAAACTTTCTTTCAACAGTGACCTATTGGAAGTGATGGTTGCTGATTCCTTAAGCAACAATGATGAGGCCATTAATTATTAGTACTAGTAAGAGGTGTAAGTTATCAATCATCAGAGTGCATATAAACAAGATATGAATTATATAAATCAACAATATAGCCATAATATAATACAAGGCAATGCAGGTACAAATTACTCGCATAACACAGATGAAGCTAAATATTTCTCCTGTAATACTAATAAAGTAATAGATAAAAGGGGCATTCTGAGTTGGATTTACAAAATGAATACCCACAACAAAAGTAGCAGCCAGCCAAAAACTGGATTGTGTTCTCCAGGAACTGATCCAAAAACCCAGAGGGGGAACTGAACAATAGATCAAATCTGGGAGCAGCTGCTCTTGTAATGGCATGAAAAGAAAACTATGGACCTTTTGGTCTTCCACCCTAATCACCTGAACAAAAACTATACACAAACACAGCTACCTAAACAACATTTTGAGCTCTTCAATCCTGGCACTCCTGATTTCCTCATCAGTGAGTGCTCCTGCAATCATCCTCTGTTTCCTTGCCTGCACCTGCTGCATTCTCTCCTCCACAGTATCCTAACAAAGCCAATCCACCAGGTCCATGCACAAGATAAAGGTATGCTTCCAAGAACAAAAATGACAAAGGTATTCATAAGCAACACATGCATTTACCTTGACTATGAATCGCCTCACCCGGACCTGCCGTTTCTGGCCTATTCTATGAATTCTCATGATTGCTTGCTCCTCCACAGCAGGATTCCACCATGGATCCTTCATTATTTTTTTTTGTGCATGAAAAATTGGTGTCAGTGGATAAGAACTCATGTATGAGTATTGCTGCAAGAGGCATAATGCCGAACGGTGAAGAAGAGTATACTACCATTAGGAAGACATTGGATGCTGCAGTGAGATTCAGCCCTACACCTCCAGCCTTTAGTGACATTAACAGAACCTGGAACAAGGAAAAAAAATGTTAATTTTGTTTCATCAGATACAAAAGAATGAAACGTGTGCATGAGAAGTACTAAACAATGATGTGCTTGGTTGACAGGTCTGAGATTGTCATGAACTACTTCACAAAATTCAGAAGCAGTCAAGGACTAAGCAACTGGAACTTACAGGCTTATCTTTGTTCTCATTGAACTCCTTCAAGACCTTCTCCCTTTGCTTCTGACTTAGCTTGCCATCAAACCTCAGGAACCCAATGCTTCTCCTGTTCAAAGGGATTTCCACGAGGTCGAAGAATCCAGTCCACTGGCTGAATACAATGCTCTTCTCTCCCGTGCTCCTGAGGCTTTCCAGGCATTCAATGAGCTTTCTGACCTTTGAGGACTCCTTCCAGTTCTTTTCAACATCAACCTGGAACCGGCTATCAGTTGGACATGTAATCAGGCCCTCCTTGGTCAAGGGGTTCCTGCAGATTGGGCACGGTCCGCCGGAAGGCGTAGGCCAGCTCGAAAGAAGGCATTCCCGGCACATTCGATGGGCGCACGAAGTGAGCACCGGATCATCTGATGCAGACTCCAGGCAAATTGGACACTCCGATGCCTCACCCCTACGGATGCCTTCAACCACCTCCTCTACATATGCCTTTGTTGGCCCTTCGGATCCTGATCCCGAAGGTAATCCTTCAAGAAATTGACGAGCGAGCTTGTTCAGGTCTGCATGCTGTTGAGTGTCTCCGCGACTGCAACATACAAAATTGAGAGCTGTGCTTTAACTATGAATTTAATCACAATGACAGGTCCAAACCTGTGTCACGCAGAATGCAAATTTGCAAGTTACCTTATGAGCAGGAAAGGATGATTGCAGCACTGCCTCAGACGAAGTAGAAGCTCCAATATGTTAGCGTAGTTATGCAAAACTTTACCTTGTGCGACATATTGATCAAACTTGATCTGCATGTCATTGATAATCAGTTACATGATTTTTCCAAAAAACAATATAAAGAAAAACTGTAAGAAAACTTTTATGGATCATAAATTGAGGATAATGGGTTTTCTTATTTTAGGTTGTAGCCATCCTTTATTACTTTAGTTGTTCATTTCTCACTTAGCATATACTTTGTAGATAATGTGTGCATTTGAAATCTATTGGAGTTGACGAATACTTTAGAGCCTCTTATTTTTCACACGAGATATGGTCACGTGAGCTTGTGGGCTTAGGAGAATTAGAGTATTACTTAACAATATTTGACCCCTACACGTGAAAAGAGAGGTTCGAGGGGCACCGCCCCTCGAAGGAGGGTTCCGCTGACCCGTATGGTGAGGATTAAAAAATCTCTATTTGTTCGAATTTTGAACCTAATTGAAACCCATATATATTGCTCATTGATGACGAGCGATTGGAACAAAACAATAATAGTGAAATCTCTTTACAAGATGTAACCCTAATTCAAAGGTGAACCTAAATAAATTTATATGTGTCCTCTATTTTTCTAAATTTCTGTTTGTGATCTTCTATTTGTGTTCTCGATTTTTTCTTCAAAATCAAGAGTATGAATACATACTACATTTAATTTGATGGTACACATATATATTACGAGTATAACACACCTACAAATGCTATCCCCAGCTCCTCTTACAAAAGTAACAAGTGAACTTACTTTTGATTTCCAGAAAAGAGAATCATAGATATCACGCTCGAGTTCAGACTGTATGCATTCCACAGTTTGAATGGTGGCTGGGGGCAGAACAAGAATTGGCCTGAAATGAGCATTGAATCATATATCAGAAAATTAATGCAATGAAGAGACTTTCTTTACTTATTATTTAACGTCCACAGGCATATAACTTGCAGACAGCACAATAATGAGAAGCATACCTTCCATATTTATCTTTGGTATCCTTTGTTCTCCTCAACATCAATGGTTTCAGAATGGCCTTTACCAATCTCAACCCCCTCTCATCCCCATTCTCATAAGGTCCTTGGATCAACTTTTGCCACCTGAATTAAATTAAGCAAAAGGTTGGGCAGGGCAGAAAGCAGAATGACAAAAGGCCAAATAGCTCAATCCAAGAAAGATCAAAATAATGCACACAACTTAGGGCCACTTCAAGGATTGAAAACAATGAGTAAAATCATATTATATATCAAACTCTTTGTTTAGAAGCAGATATGATTATTCATGAAACACAAGTCAATGTGCATTGCAATTTATTGCAGTCAAAGAATAACTTGACATCAGATAGGACTTACCATGTCCAGTTGCACCATGGCTCAACATGCAAGAAGCAAAGCAGACTGTAGAGGTCTTCTAAGCTATTCTGCAATTATATAACTCAAATTATGTCAACAAATTCCTTAAGATCTAACTATTTATTCATATCCTGCCAAAATGACTTTTTGAGGCATCTTAAAGTTCATCGTCAAGATGTAGACAGAATGACGATTTTATTACACTGATTATTCACGGACAACGTGAAAACTACATCTACTACAAAAGGATGGAAGTGGAAGATTTCGCCACCTGAAGAGGGGTACCCGTTAGGCACCATCTACATTGTGAGTTCAACGCAAAAGCTGATTGAGCCACTTTCGTTTTGGAAGCCTTGATGGTATGTGCTTCATCCAGTACAATCCTGTGCCAATGTATTCTATGAAAAATACTTGGATTTTTTGATTCCTGAACACAGAACAAGTTATAATCATTATAACAGGAACCAACAGCAGTTCAATACATAGGAAAGAGCAAATGGAGAGAGACAAAGAAGACATTAATGATGCATACACTTCCATAAGCAGAAGACAGGACTCCGTATGTAGTTAAAACCACATCATATTGTGAAATCACTCTGGGGTGATTTGCCTTGTCACCACCATAGTGTACAAATACAGAAAGCGTCCCCGGTCGGCAGTGAGTTTCAAGCTCATCCTGGAATGATGAAGAAATCTTAGTCAAAGGTTTACTAATACAAAATATAGTGACAGTGAACTGCTTAATTATACATCTTAAAAACATACTAATACTTGTAAAGAGGATATGCTTACCTTCCATTGCCCCAATAATGCCATTGGACACACAATTAATGTGCCACCTTTTATAGTAGAAGTTTCTCTGTCTGCACTATTCCCATTCCTCCTTGATTCATGTTGGTAACCTAATCTTTCTTCACTAGGCCTTGCAAGTATCAGAGCAATCGTCATGACTGTCTTCCCTAGGCCCATTGCATCAGCCAAAATCTAAAACAAGAAGACCCAGTCACAAACTCTATTGGTAGTATCCTATAAAAAAGAGACACGAGTTTCAACAGCAACAAAAGCCATAAGATTTAACTCTAGCTTTGGAATACACAAAGGACTAATAATAAGAATCCGAACACGTGATGAAAATGGTAGTTCTGAATTGTGACATGCACACTAGTAGGTAGTACATACATATCTGGAAACAAAAAACAAGCACACAACCAAATCAAGTCGTCATAGAGAAGATATAGATAGTTTGAACAATATTGTAGTGAATGTAAAATTATAACTTTTCTAATCTCTAGTATCTTTTAATTTGATACGCATCTAAATTAACATCTGTTAAAGTAAAACATTAACAAGAAATGACAATTTTCTAAGCCATTAAATCGATATTCTAAGAATCATCTTCTAGTTAACAGAAGTTCAAAGGCATGAGAGATAAGGATTTCTGAAAAGCTTCTCAAACCAGAGCGATCAATCGGCCAAGAGGGAATACTTCCTTATTTGGATTACTGCAGTAACTAGCAACGTTCATTCTTTAACACAGTACAGTGTATCCACATAACTTGCAACAATTTTAATGTGTGCAACAAATTCTTTTTTTGCATATAGTTATATGGGAATTTCTTTTGGGAAAGACAGAAATTCTTTTTTGTTTTTTGAATGAGATAAGGAAATTCTGATTGATATAACTCTGGAATCTCATATCACCCATTTTAGTTCTCAGTAATGATCTAACATTATAGAACAAGCGCATCATTGACCTAGTTGAATAAACGAGCAAAGTTCTCTTTATTTAGAATAAAATGGGAAGTTTGTTATACTTACCCCGCCTCTTGTTGTCTGGGTGGCACTTGGGAACTGAATTGTTGCATCTCCAGTGAATTCATTCACATACACTGCAGGAGCTCTCCTGAGAAAGATGCACAATAGTATTAGTAGTAAATTCTACTACCAAATTGGTATAGTTTCTTCTTAAGTCAAGTTTCTCTGCATACCTGTCAACAATGTTATATGCACTCCAACATGGATGAAGTGTTTTCACTACTTCATCGGCACCAGTTCCTTTCTCCAATTCTGACATCCAATACAAGGCTTGTTTCTGGTATGGTTTTAGCTGACAAAGAAGTGTCTCAGGTGGTTCCATTTCCTGTTGATTTGATGTACAATGGGAAAACTTATAAACCTCTTTGAATATAAAAACAAGTGAATACCATATTCATTAAGTTAGTATTCAGAATAACAGTTAGTTACTTCTTTTATTATAACTCGTGGAAAAATTATCTTGATAATTTAATAATATGGATACCTTTAGGTCATATACATCTGAAGCACCAACAAGCTTATTCAAAGCAGATTCTGATATTGCTTGCTCATCATCGCATCGCTCAGGATGAGGTTGATCCCCTCTTATTCGCTTTGCAAGGCCCATTGTGTGTGTGCCTTAGTCTTCATCATTATCCTGATTTATTTTGAAATTTAACCTTTTAAGCTTTACTCATTTGAAAAAAAGTGTAGGACAGTGATAAATCAACATGCAAGACTTTGTATATCAGGTATTTTTATTGTGCACAAAAAATAAACTAGTTGTTAAAGAAACAATAAGTTCAAAGATGATAGTTGTCAAAGCTTACCTGTAGGTTTAGTGGTCTCTTTCGTGTGTCAGACTCTACAGGAATGAAATCACCCTAACCATTCACACAAAAGATAGACATTGCTTTCATTCCAGAAAACTAACATAAAGACAATAGTCAATCACAATTCTGAAGAAAAAGCTAACCTTTTGAGTCGGCTTCATTTTAAGTAGCTTGAAGAGAGTTGGGAGAGGATGAATAATAGGATCTACATACGAAGGTGTTGGCATCGTCCAAGAGGAGTTATTTCCCTCTATGAAAATAGATCCATGGATGTAGATGCTGAAGGCAATTGATCAACATGGACATATTACTTGTAAGATGTCTTCATTAATACTTTGCAAGATTGAAAAGCAGGAGACAACATGCAAGTAGTATCAGACAACATTGAGATGACCCTAGAATATGTATCTAGATTTTACCTGATATATAAGATAATATCTTGCATCAAGCTTAATTCTGTTGGTTGTGCTACGCTTCGTCCCCTTATCTTGACCCTAGAAGAATTCACAAGTGGCACAAGGCACCTTGTCCATTCCCTTGGAAGTTTGCCAATCTGAGAAGCCATGCAAAAGTGCAGAAATATGAACAAACTGATAAAATACAGGAAAACTGAACCTTGTATCCTTTAGCATTCTATTAGCTTTAAGATAACCTCACAACTTCTTTTTCTAAACACCATTTTCCTGAGTAATAAGGTACCGGACAACATCGCCATTCATGCCTCAACTTGAAATTCTGCTTTATAATTAGATCCAAATGATTTCACATATGGAATGAGTAAATACACATTGATACTTAGAAGTCCATAGGGTTATCAACCAAGAAACGATTTTTTTTTAACATGCATGATGTCTTCTTTAACTTAACAAAGAATTAGAATGTGACATGAATATATATGCTTACAAACCTCTCCGGATCGCTTAGTGGAGAAGCGCACAATCTCAGATGCAGTGGCAGAAGCCTTGTAGCTCGCCCGCTGGCGACCGACCACCCTCTTTTTCTCAGACGGAAAGGAGAAATGAACGACCTCGCTAACTTGCAGCTTATTCTTCCCCCGGCAGGTCGAGAACCCTGTCATATACGTTCTCCCAAGAAGGAACCAATCAGATTCCTCAGGGAACTCATCCATCTCAGCTGCATCTGCCCCTGAAACAACTTGAACCGTTGTATTCATAGCCATTGGAGGCCTCAGAGCTCGAATTGGCCGAGGATTAAGGCAAGGAACTAAGTTGGTCATCGCAAAGCCATGCTCGGTAATGCAAGCATCCTTTTCAGAGCTTGCGTTAAGTCCATCTTTCTCGACTCTCGTGGCAATCATCAAGGCGTCATCTTTCCGAGAACCTTTCTTGGCTCTCGTATTAGGCATCAAAAGAGCAATGTTGTCGGCAATTTCTTCACTTTTCATTTCAGTTTCAGACCTCAAGACATCGTCTTCCTGATGAGACACACGCAGAGGCTCCTCCTTAACACCAGTTTCATGTCTCAGAACACGACCATTTGTGCAAGCTGCACCAGGCGCCTCCATCTCATCTCCTTCGTTGTCTAACAAGATCACATCTTTCTCCGAGTTGGGGTTGTCGTCTATGAGGAAGTTGATTGCACGGTTCACGTCATTGTCCGCCGCGGCAAGCGCCCGGCGGATGCGATCGCGGCTGATCTCAGGGCCCATCATAGAACTTACTTCGTCGATCCTTTCTAAGAAGGGGTCTTCGGGCGAAGAGTTGTCATGTTCTCCCACTTGGACGCTAATGCCGTGCGTGAAAGCACTGTCATTTGCACAAGCTGCACCGGCGGCGTCCCTCTCATCTCCTCTTGGGTTGTCGATGAGGAAATTGATCGCGCGGTTCACGTCGCCGTCCGCAGCCGCAAGCGCCCGGCGGATGCAGACGCGGCTGACTTCATCGCCGAGCATAGAACTGATTTCGTCAATCCTTTCCGACAAGTGGTCATCGGGCGAAGAGCTCTCAGGCCTTGAACGTCTCATCTCGGAGCTTCCCACAGCATAATTTGCACAAGCTGCACCGGCCGCCTCCACATCCGCCTCATCCCCCCTGTTGTCGATGAGGAAGTTGATCGCGCGGTTCACGTTGTTTTCTGCGGCGGCGAGCGCCCGGCGGACGCAGGCGCGGCTGATCTCCGGGCCCATCATAGAACTGATCTCGTCGATCCTTTCTGAGAAAGGGTCTTTGGGCAAAGGGTTGTCAGGGCCCAAACAGCTGCCGGTCGACGACGACGTCGACGACGTCGGCATGACAGCGCCGGCGAAGAGTGCGATGATGCAGAAGGAAGAGGAGGAATGAGACAAGGGTTCAGGGCGGGAATGAAGTGGGAGGAGGGTTTTAAAGAGTCGCCGATGTTAAATTTGTAAAATGGAGGGAACGAAGTGATCGGTGGCGCCAAATTGGCTTTTCCTTTTTTTACTTCTTTTCGCGCGGTAAATATTTCGCGTGGTAAATTTTTGTAGCGCTAAAGCCACTGGATTTCCACACAAAATAAAGTGGAATTAATTGATTAGACATATTATTAAAAGCTATAATATTTATTTTTTTTCTGTATTAGTCTTCATTCCTAAATTTATTTTTTACTATTGAAATAATCATTTATCATCTCCAATATATTGTTAGGATAAAACAATATATCTTTTAAAATATATTATTAGAATAAATAACATCATTTTTGTTTAAAGGAAATCTAAAGTAATGCGATTTGTTGGCCCTTTGTCCAAAAACTGACTTAGTTTGTCCTAAGACTTTATATATATATATATATACTTTTTAGCATTTGTTATTATTTGAAAAAATAATAATTTATCAACTATATGTTTTTAGCAACAGAGGGTTTGGAATTCAAAATATGTGGATTCAAAAAAATTTCGCTTGGAAATTTTTGTTAGGAATCTCACTTGTCATAGTCAAGCGCATAACCCGAGACGACACCAAATTAGTTAAGACTTTATATGCTGAATCAAACTTATGGATAGACTGCACTACTGCACCGCGCGAATTGATGAATTGACGTCGCTCCTCGAATATTATGTGACAACAAAAAAAAATTATGTGTTTCCTTATTATTTTATTTTCTTAATTTCAAAATATTTTTAATTTTTGGAATTATTCAAATGTGAAAAGGGTAAATTTGTGATTAAATAAATAAAAAAATATAAGTTATTTAGTTCACGAAAGATAAATAGTTATTTCAATAGTACAGGAAAAAATTAAAATTGCACGTAATTTATGAACCAACAGGGAAAATCACTGAATAATAACAAGTGTTTAAATGTTTATTCCTCGCACTCACTACGCTGCCTCAGAAGAATTTTCGATGCTAACATTAGTTTATGGAAATGCAAAGACAGCCTTGTTTATTTATCAAAATTGTGTTTGATTTATATATCTTACCTATGACTTCAGCGAGGATTCGAAATCTCAATGTGGCCAAGGCGTATTCATTCCTATGAGTGCGTTGTGCTAATTCTTGTCTCGAGTGAAACCAAAGTTCCTATGAGATCTTACGCATCTAATACTCATCTTGATCAGATGTAGCGGTGTCTTATATATTTAATGAATTTAATGATGATGTACCCGGGTACACCATGTATCATGTCTAACAAATCATTAGATCTGAAATCTACTATTGAAAAAACAAATAAAAAATAATAATCTTAAATAAGATTTATCGTAGATCTCAAATCCAACGATTTGTTAGACAAGATACATGATGTACCCGAGTACAGCATCATTAAATCCATATTTAATACCCACAGCTCAAAACGAAAAATTTCACCAAAGAAAATGGCATCATTCAAGGTCGAAGCCATTTTGGTAACCCCACACCAAAAGGGCTGGTACTAAAAATTAATGATTCAGACCGACCAGTCTATCCAGGAATGACAATACAGAATCATGCCCAAATAATCATCAAGGATTGACTAGCTACAACTGCAACGTTGTTAGAAACATGAGTTCACCCTGAATATCCACGTGATTGATATGCTGTACAGCATAGACATTGCCTGGGATGACACTGGATTTGGCCCTGTATTAAAGCTTCTGAAAAAAAAAGAGAAAGGATTTACTCAAATATGATTACCTCAAGGATGGCCAAGAGTTATAGACATGGAGGCAACTTACTTTGATCACACAAGTGTTACATCATGGCGATCCAGGAGTTACAATTAATTTGATATTCGCCTGCAAGAAAGAAGTTCGTGATGAAGATACCCATCAACTACCTCGTACACACCACAGTATAGGGAAGAACACAAATAAATCAATTCTAAGCATCACGAAAAAAATAAACACGATAAACCAATCCTCCGCAACAAAAGCAATAAAAAAGGGGAAAAAATAGGATAAAAACAAAGATGAAAGTTACTCGCCACAAGATTGCGAAGAAATAGGATGAGCTTCTGACACATAAGTTAGCTATGTCACTTTGTAACATATTACCTGTTATGAGTTAATGTGACACATAACTTGTGCCTGAAGATAATAAGAATCCTTATATTTTCTGCCACTTGCTATATGTATTCCACTTTTTACCCAGTCTTCCCTGTGTATCCAAGCATCACGAACAGAATCCAGGATGCCAAGTATCTGGTGGTGGAAAAAATTTCTTATGAATGATTAAATTGGTTACTAGCAGCATCTTATATAAAAGACAGATTTGAGCATCAAACAGAACACGAAAGACCAAATATTCCACAATCTTTCTTCCTAGAAAAACTCCATATAGTGTAGAAGCAAAGATGGACCATATAATGGACTGCAGCCTGTAAGTGATAACTAGAAAACTTAAATGTAAATTGAGAGGGCAGCATATAGTGGCACGAGTTGATAAATCTCTAAATCATGACGTCAAGTTTCAAGTATCACCACCACACGACCCAAAATGAAATCATTTGGCACGAGAAATATCAAATAATAAATTCACATCATGTACACTGTTTTCTGCCAGTGACTTAAAAGAATGTGCAAATGCAATTGACTTGGATAATTTTTTATCAAAACAATTTAAGATGATATTTAACTAGTTCTAAAAATAGATAGATATTTTTTCTTTCAGGAACCTTTTCTCACTAACTAAAGCCATTGTCACATGCATCTTCCATCACACAAACTGCTCAAAAAAATTCTTCCTAGCTATGCCTGCCCCCTCTTAAACTTGAATACGGAATACCTTTTCTCCTTACAGTATGACAGAATGTGAACCCTGGCTTCACCCGCCTGAAATAAGTCAGATATGAGGTACCCCAGCCTATTCTCAGCTCATGTTGCAATTTATACATATTTAGTGCACTGGCATGATTAAAACCATTCCACATATACCTATAGTTGAGATATATTCTGCTTCACTTTGCTTTATATTGCCGAGAAACAAGTATTGTCTTCCATTTCAAAAGCAATAGTAATCAACAAAAATGATAATCCTCTAAATTCGGCTGTTGATATTAGCATTCATACTCAAACCAATGCAGCATAACCACAAGAAGAGTAAAAGTGATTATAACTTACTGCTCCCCCTTTCCAGGCCACAAATGATGGGTCACTTCTTGATTGCAGTACCTGCTCCAATTGTCAAACAACTTTCAATTTCCTTCTCAACTTTGACCTTACTTAGTAATGATACAAAAATGACCATTCTCTAGAAGCAGATATGCAAAGGAATCGGGCATAAATATCTGGTGCATGCTATGATTTATTAATTTTAGGTAGTGCCAATCATTCTTGCTCTCTAAAACTTGGTGAAATTAACGGTTCGTTTGAAATCAATATGAAAACAAAAAGGAAACATGTAGCAGTGGTGGGCATCTGGGCAGATGCTTATGTTGCATGAATAATGTTAGCCATTTGTAGACTAACCTCTACAGTATCAATTAGCCATTTGTAGACTAACCTCTACAGTATCAATAGCTTCATTTGAGGGAATAGAATGTAGAACCCTGTAAGGACATGTGAAAAGCTATTAGAAAGGGAACTAATGTACTAATTGTAAAGAACTAAAAAAATGACATCCAAGTACAATTATCATGTCCACTATTATCTACAATAGTTAAATTAAGCAAAATTCATACACATGAAGCCATCATAAAGTAGAAGAGAAACAAAACTAGTACATACAAAATAATGTATAATATTGTCTTAACTCTTTAACAGGGACTTGAGGAATTAAGCATTGACAGGGGACAGCTATATCTTAAGAATATGAAGCGTCAAAACATTATTACAGGAAAGTCCTACAATGATAAGGCAATATTCACTGCATGATTGGCAGACATTTTAGTTGTATATCTATTGCTCTTCAGGATTCAAAAATGTAATGGTACAAACCTCTCTTCCACTGCTGCAACAAGGCCTGCAGTCAAAGCTACCCCACCTATCTGTTACAGAGATTGACTATCACAATCCAAAACAAATGAAAGTGTGTAATATAACTTCACTACAGGATTATGAACCTCACCAGTTGTATGCTACAAAATAACTTCCTCTGAAGGTCTAAACGCCCTGTGAGCTCAATTAAGTTAAAACAGTTGGCATGCACCAATAAATTTTGAGAATGAAGAGAATTAACTCAGTGTAAGAAACAATGCGTGTTATGAAAGGCTATACCTGTCGAAAGAATACTAGTTGTAATTGCTTCTGCAAGACCAAGTTTATCATCCTTTTTAGGCTGAGGTGGAAGTGCTGTGTAATTCTCCCACATGCTTACTCCACTGTTTGCACTCAAATAAAGACCATCTGAACTGTCAGGCCTCCGAGGAAATTCCATGTGCCAAGTGTCTTCCAACATATCATCATAGTCATGAAACCTGGTGAATGCATCATCTACACTAAGCAATCTCGAGACCAAAGCCAAAGTTCAATATGTCAGGTAACAAACATCTCACCATGAACGTGGAGGCACTGGGAACTCTTCTGGAACAAGGAGTGGGGGATAAAAAAGACCCATTGGAGCAACCTAAGAAGAATATTTACAATTAAAATATTAACGTAACTTCTTGACTCAAAATTCTCAAGAGTGATTTTAGATTGAAATCAAAAAGTTCTCCCCAACAAATCAAAAGCCAACAACAGTAATACATTATGCAATTCAGCCTTGTAACTTAGTATAGCCTCAGTCTAGTGTTTAACATAATATCATGGAACAACTCAATTTTTGAGTAAACTAGACACCAACATCCTATTCAGGGCCCTTTCAGAAAAAAAAGGCATACATCTCTCAAAAAAGAAAAAAAGACATACATATTCAGGGGATGGATACAACTTCATCTATTACATGAGAACAACATTATAATTCTTATTTTTAAATAGAACATTATAACTTTTATGTTGCACATACCAGAAGATAAAAAAGTGTTTCGGTATAAAGTCAACTTAGGTCAATGCATGCCTACTCATTTCAGTTGGATATTTGTCTGAACAATTTAATCATATGTCAAGTAGTTGCAAATTAAGGAACCTACATTGAGGGCTGATAATCTCGTCTTATGTGAGCCAAGTTTGCCTTCATCATATGAATGGACAATAGCTATAGCATCAAAAACTCCTTCCTGGGAATTAAACAATAATCAACTCAATAGAAACTAATAAATGCAGTACTTACTAGAAGCACATTCTCAAGTAGTAGACTTTTAATGAACCGTCTAAAAAAATAATGAAATGTAGGCTGGATGGCGCTAAAGTCATCATTCTGTGTTATCGCAATGCGCATGCAAGTTCTGTATCCATGTTTGGTCTAATTGTTTGTTACTGTGAAATTTGATGTGCTACCAACAATCCTAAAAGCTTAAGCCGATAGGAAGAGCAACATTTTTATATTTATACGTGTGGGCCGTTGACAACTTTGGTCTAGCCCAAAGCCCAACACGTGGACAATTAAGAGAGAAAATTAATTTTTAATACGAGCAACATCGAGTTTTGAACTCAGGACCTCTGACTCTGATACCATGTGAAATTTGATGTGCTACCAACAATTCTAAAAGCTTAAGCCGATAGAAAAAGCAACATCTTTATATTTATATTCTTAACAGTTACAAATCTCTAAACTAGCATGGCATCCTGGATTATGTATACATGCTGAACACTCAATAAACATGTCAATGGTGGATGCCTGATTTAAAAATTTGCATTCTTTTGGCTTTTTCCTAAAGAAAATAGGATGCTTGCTGAGATAATAACCAAAAAGATATTAAATGAGCTTTAAAATCTACAAAAGTCTTGTGATTGAACGAATGTAATTGCAGAAAGATATATGGAACAAAGAATCTAGACAAGTCTTGCAGACTTGTGAAGATTCTGAAGACAACTGATAGAATAAGCAACTATAGAAAGAAACATGTAAGATCTTTGTTCTTACATCTGAGAATTGGAAATAATTACCACATAAAAGTCCAAAATGCCTTGGTACTAGACAGTCATGAACCAATCATAATTGAAGAAAGTATACTACATTCTACGCCATTGAAAATTAAAATTTATAGCATTACATCAAGTTTGCATTCTAGGCTGTGAAGGTCTTTAATGAAGACGTAAATGTCAAAAAATGGAATTTCCAATAAACCCGGAGTATAATGAATAAAATAATTAATGGCTAAGCATATTTATTGACTCCTGTGTTCACCAAACACAGACACACTAATTTATCAAAATATGTGAACATATTTCAAGAATCAGACTCTGACTTGGGATCATATCTAGTAGGGATATGCTTCAATGACATAAGATTAGGTAACATGAGTTCCTGAATCTAATATCAATAGGATTATGATGTGATACCACTGTCAAAATGGATGTTTCATTCTCAAATGAAACAGTGGATCATTCATTAAGCTATACAATATCATCTGCTTATTAGTCACGTGTGCAAAGTTTTGTATCAACTTGCAGTGTGATAAAATTGTAAAAGAAAATGTATACTGTACATTACTTCTTTTAATATGTTCAAACTAGAAGACAGACTGTAAAGAGTAAAAGAAAAACACATAAACAGTTAAACATGAATGTCAACTTGCTGGATAGCAATAGAACCTGGTCTTCAGTAGTAGTCAGGAATTAGGATATTCAGGTCATTAAAAAATAACAAAGAAAACACATTTTATGAGGGCAAAAAGAACTCACTCGGATTTGACAGTAACTCTCTTTCAACTTGTTGAGCATTAACATATCAATAGGCTTCACCAAGGGCTTAGTTTGAATAGGTGGCCAAGTTTGATGACGACATTGTAACCACAGAAGGCATCTTGTAATGTCCTACGAGAAATAAATTAGTGAGAAACTAAATCGTTCTCCTCAATCTGATAAGCAAAAGCAGTTAAATATTTTAAGAATGACCGCCCATTGAGTTCTATCTTCTACGACACCTTATAAGAGATCGGATACATAACACTTTTATATTTAACTGAATGCAGAAAACTTTTACATGGTGGAAAGAGATGATATTTTCATTAGAAACAACATATTAACCACAAAACAAACATGCAAAGAAAATAACTAATTCATCGGAAAAGAATGTTAAAGCAATATAGATGATGTAGCCTGTAATTCCAAAAGAAAGATAGTTGTTTCAAAACCTCTCCACCATAAGATAGTGTCACGCTTGTAGAAGGCAAAGCAACACCATCCTGAAATTTATCAGAAATTAATTAGAAACTATCAAAGAGAAAAGAAAATAATTCTTCATGAAGAATTATATGGCAGAAAGTTTATATCACATACAATAATTGCCTAAAAGTATATATGTTTTACACCAATGAATCTTGCAATAGATAAGTATACACAAGAAGCTTGGCAGCACACTGTAAACTGAAAGTGCAGCCTCCCATTGTGCTTGACACTTCGTCTGACAATGTTTCACTAGATCTGGGAAGGAGAGATTGAAGGCACAAAAAACACTACAAGAAATGGCCATTCATGAACTCATACCTAAAGCATGAAGACAACTAGCTTTATCAAAAATACTCAATGAACTTATGTCAATCACACCTTTATCTGTGGGACCAAAAGTTCATGAATCGATAACTTCGCAGATGATTATGAACTTACTTTTATATGATGACGATCATAAATACAAAACATGGAGGCTTAGGCCAGAGCACAACCGGGTTCAGGTCCGGGTCGACCTCGACCCGATACCGACCCGGTTGTAACCGGGAATTGAAAAATTAAAACACGGTACCGGAACCGGTTTCAACCGGTATTGGGACCGGGTTTGACTCGGAAACTGGGAATACAACCGGGAATATTCTCACCAAGACTCCGGACGTCCTTTGTCTTCACTTGACGTCAACCGGTCGCCCGCACTCAACCACGGTCGACCACTCATCCGCCTGCCTTCTGCTTTGGTCGTCCACTGTCTTCACCCTGAGCCCTCTAGACGTCAACTCTCAGCCTTGGCAGTCTACTGGTCGTCCACTGTCTCAACCTTGAGTCCTTCGGACGACCACTCTCAACCTTGGCAATCTTACTGGTCGTCCACTGTCTCCACTCTGAGCCCTCTGGACGTCCACTCTCAGCCTTGGCAGTCTACTGGTCGTCCACTGTCTCCACCTTGAGTCCTTCGGACGACCACTCTCAACCTTGGCAATCTTACTGGTCGTCCACTGTCTCCACTCTGAGCCCTCTGGACGTCCACTCTCAGTCTTGGCAGTCTACTGGTCGTCCACTGTCTCCACCTTGAGTCCTTCGGACGACCACTCTCAACCTTGGCAATCTTACTGGTCGTCAACTGTCTCCACTCTGAGCCCTCTGGACGTCCACTCTCAGTCTTGGCAGTCTACTGGTCGTCCACTGTCTCCACCTTGAGTCCTTCGGACGACCACTCTCAACCTTGGCAATCTTACTGGTCGTCCACTGTCTCCACTCTGAGCCCTCTGGACGTCCATTGCCTTCATCCTCGACCGTTCATGAATATAATATAATTTAATAAAATAAGTTATCTACTTAATCGGGTTGGATCACAGGTCGGGTTTTCAAGACTTGGACCCGATACTGACCCGGAACCGGCCGGGTTATCAAGATGGGAGAACCGGATCCGCTCCGGTTATAAATCGATCCGGGAATTTTCCCGGTTTTTCGGGTCGATCCGGTTCGGGTCAACCGGGTCGACCCGGTCTGTGCTCAGCCCTATGGAGGCTACTAACACTCTCCCTCCTTTGATGTATGAAGTCAGATTTTTCTTCAGGATTATACATTACAAATAAAATGAATATTTCAACATATATAACTCTAAAGGTGCTTGAGGACCGGGTAATCTTCAACACTATATTGATAGTGCAAGCAATATAATTGCATATTAAGGAAAATTTACCAATCAACACATTGCCTTTTGGGGTGTCTCAACTTTTCTTGTTTCTTTCTCTGATTCCTCTCTTACTCGTTACTTTTTTTATTTCTTCAGCCTCCTATCTCCTTATCCATTGCTCACTCAATATAGAAAAGATATCTGTACCTTTGTTGAGAAAGGAAATATATTTATACTGGTATTTTTCCCTTAATGTAATTTACTTAGACTTGCATTTATATTATTCTAATCAAGTGAAAATTTCTTCTCAGGAAAATAATATATAGCAAATATAATCATATATGTGAGATAACAAAGAGGCAAGCATTGGGCTAACTTGCCTCGATGCAAATTACTGATGTCACTTGGGCACCAATATTAACAACACATGCCGTTGATAACCCATTTCCAAATGCTGCCGCAAGACCTTCCTAAATTAAGCAAAGAAATATAGAATAAGTAATACAAATAAAGCAGGACATTTAAAAAGGAACTAGATAATTGACTTAAAAGAAAGGAACTAGAGAAGAAAATAGGTGGAAAAACAGAAACATTTTCTTTAAACAAAGAAGGATGTTAATTCTTTCAGAGAGAAAACAAAAGTATAAGTAAATATCAGCTTCCAGGACATATTAGAGAATTGAATCACTATAGAACTGACACTAAATTCGACAAAACATATGCATAAAATACTGTGATTAGCTTATCGTGTTGAGATTTGACATTCCAAAAGACTTCCCAGACCAACCAGCTCCGACATGGACTGGTTAAATCCTTGATCCCCCACCCGAAAAGAGGCCTTTCCAGATATTCATATGTAATCATTGTGTTCTTCCCAAGCCAAGCTCAAGCACAAAGCAAACAACATCCCGGTGTAAAGGGGAATTTTATTAACAAATGTACATGTATGCAGCTCTTTTTCTTTAGATCAGTAAAACATATGCATGTAAAGGACGAGGCACATAAGTTAGTGTACAAAGGATTTGAATAGGAAACGATGCATCCAATTTCAGCATGCATTTTCATGTAGTTTTAGTTGCATTTATCTGCATGATTTGCATTTATTTTATAGGTTAAGTCACGAAATTCTTTTGAACTATTAATCCATCCAAAAGTTTGTATGTTTTTGTTCAGTAGCAAAAATGATTGACTTTGGATGAAAATATATGGACTCGACAAAGATGCACAAATTTTCATACACTTCACAGGTCCAGAAATCTCATGGAGCGTGAAGGCATGGAGTTCAATGCTGAAAAAAATCTCACACCATGAAGGATCATAACGAGAGCGGCCGAATGATGGATCTTGAGCACCCAAGGCTTAAGGACTGTGAAATCCATCACATGACGTGAAGACATCACGATCGCCAAATTCACGAACCATTACATGAACTTATGGGATGACCGAGCGATTATTATTTTGTGTAAAATTTCGTGGCCTGAAGATAAGTTGTCAAGGCCTGAGTATCCCCATCAAGACCAATAGTTCACAGCTTGAGCCGTGAAGGTCAGGGCCGTGAAACACATTGTCTTTAACCATTTCACATGGATTTCATTTCAAATTAACTCAACTTCAACTATAACCTTAAAGGGGTTTTGAGAACTTATAACAAAGACCCTAGGGCACCTGAGAGATTGTCTATGGAGGCGAAGGCAAGAGAATTGTGTGCCAAAGAGTTCTGAAGAGAAGAAAGCTTCGGATGGCTTTGGAGATCAAGACATTGCACGGGCAACCACGAGACACCATCATCGGCTTCTCACCATATCCATAATTAGTTTGTTTTCTGTTTCTTAATATTTTAGGATGATGTTTGAACCTAATTTCATGTGTAGTTTTCTAACCATAGAATATTGTTATGGTAAACTAAGTTGAACCCTGTTGTGTGTGGATTTTTTTCATAGTTTAATATCTATTTGAACTTTTAGATAGTATCCACGTCGGTGCTTAATGATATCCTATGATTTACTTCTATTGTGTGGATTGATCTTCAACGAAAATAAACTTTTTAATCTATGCATGTGAATTCTTCTTAGGACAAATTTGATCTTTTATCACCACAATTTGATTGATTTAAAATACTCCTAAAGTTGTGTAGTCATCTACGAAGTAACTGAAAGAACTATTTTTGAGGAAACTCATATTTAAACATTTTGTTTTAGTAATTGTTAGACATTAAAAACCAAAAGAATTGATTTAATGATTTCTACCTTCTTTGCAAGAATGTTAACTCAAGCTTGAGATATTGTTGGGTTATAAAATTTAGGGTTTTCCATTTTATATTTTAGGTCAATTGTTCTACATACTTGTAATAGGATCCACATACAACGTTGGTGTAGACAAAATTTTGCCCTAATTCTTCTCATATTTGCTATCTTTTCGCCTTAACTCTGAGTTGATTTAATTTTCTTCTTTAAATTTATATTTCACAAATCCAGATTTCTTATTCTCTCAGTTGACAATTCGAATTCAATAGTGAATATTAACTTAGTCTTTGTGTGATCAACAATTCTACTCATTCACTTCATTACTTAAACAACTAGTGCCTTGTTAGTGTATTGCTATCATAATTTTCGGAACAGAAGACGATGGCTTCTAAGCATGTCCTCGTGTCTTTAAACACTTGAAGCGACACCGAGATAAACTTTTTTAATTCACCCAAAAAAAAGTAAGTTCTACATACTTGTAATAGGATCCACATACAACATTGGTGTAGACAAAATTTTGCCCTAATTCTTCTCATATTTGCTATCTTTTCGCCTTAACTCTGAGTTGATTTAATTTTCTTCTTTAAATTTATATTTCACAAATCCAGATTTCTTATTCTCTCAGTTGACAATTCGAATTCAATAGTGAATATTAACTTAGTCTTTGTGTGATCAACAATTCTACTCATTCACTTCATTACTTAAACAACTAGTGCCTTGTTAGTGTATTGCTATCATAATTTTCGGAACAGAAGACGATGGCTTCTAAGCATGTCCTCGTGTCTTTAAACACTTGAAGCGACACCGAGATAAACTTTTTTAATTCACCCAAAAAAAAGTAAGTTCTACATACTTGTAATAGGATCCACATACAACATTGGTGTAGACAAAATTTTGCCCTAATTCTTCTCATATTTGCTATCTTTTCGCCTTAACTCTGAGTTGATTTAATTTTCTTCTTTAAATTTATATTTCACAAATCAAGATTTCTTATTCTCTCAGTTGACAATTCGAATTCAACAGTGGATATTAACTTAGTCTTTGTGTGATCAACAATTCTACTCATTCACTTCATTACTTAAACAACTAGTGCACTTGTTAGTGTATTGCTATAAATAATTTTCGGAACAGAAGACAGATGGCTTCTAAGTATGTCCTCGTGTCTTTAAACACTTGAAGCGACACCGAGATAAACTTTTTTAATACCCAAAAAAAAGTAAGTTCTTTAACCTTATAAACTTTTAAAACAAAAAGTTCTATTATCACCCTCTTTTAGATTTTTTTTGTAAAGAATCCATCCTCTTCAGAACTGATTTAGCCTCATGAAACTAATACGATACAATCAAAACATGGAAGAAACAAGCAAATGCATGTCCGTCAATGCATATCAAACAAACCACACAAGTATGTGATAATTGAACACATGACTTGCCCACGCACCTGATGTACCACTGCCAAACTAAATCTCAAATCTCTCAACACAATGGAAAGGATTTCTTTGATTTCTGCAAAAGGAAAGAAATTATTGCTTTTTATGATATAATTTATCTCCCTTGTAACACCCAGAAATTGGAACGAAATCAAGAGAATAAAATATGACAGTTCTGCAGAATAGACATTTAGATAGTTAACATTAAAAGTGTCGAATATAGCATAGGCTTGGAAAATTGGGAATGGAGTCCAAATTCGTGATTTTCCAAGCATATGCTAAATACTACCACCTTCAACAACAGAATGCTATCATAGGTGCATAGGGAATCTATGCAAGAATTATCACTGCAGCAGAACTAGAAAAAAGCATGTTCTAGTAATCCATAAACTGGAATACTATAACATTTGCATTATTGGATTATTGTAATTCATATGCACAAAGTGAAAAGTTCAAGCCTTAAAGTCCCAAAAGATGTTTCTTACAGTTTTTTTAGAAGCATTTCTTACAATTTAAGAATTGAAAAAGCCATATGTCTCCATGAAATCCATGCAATACAGGGCTAGGACCTTTTTCGTCATAGTTGTGTATCGATAGTAGAGATTCTGATGATACTCATGAAGATTCACAATAATACAGGGTTTGGTTATATTTAATGTACCAGCGTACAGCAATTGATCCTCTTTTTGTTTCAGAAAGCAAAATACGGTAGACAAGTTTAGCAACCATCCATATTTATTGAGTTCCACCTAAATTATGTCACGTGTGTGAAAAGAGCTCTGTTTAAGGCCCACAGAGAGATCCAACTCCCTGTCCACTCTCGAAACAAAGCTCAAGCCAAAAGCTAGCATAGCATTAAATCTAATGACCAGACTATTATTACCAGACAATAACAGATAATGCATCGAAAGAAGTGAAAATCAGGAGCCATACCACGATTGTCAAATGTTTCAGGCACAACAATAAGGGCAGTGTAGAACTCTCTCTCTCCCAAAGAAATATGCAACTTTTCAGTCAATATCCAATTCCAAATGTCATGCAAATCCTCTAAAACCTGCAGGAGAAGAAAGCCTGTATAACTATATCTTTCATGCATGGATGATAAAACACAAAAAATTTCTTTCTTTTGTGGGGAATAGGATGATTACCAAGCGTAGTAATCATACAAGTTTATTTACAGAGTTTTAATATAGTGAAGCGGAACTGTTTCAGTTATTATGACAATCTAAGCAACCACAAGTAATTTCTGCTAAAAGGCTTCCCTTGCTCCTAATAGGAAGAGAAGGTACTACGATGCGAGCTTTCTTTTGTGTCTTACGTTATGTTTGTTTGGAGGAAGATATTTTTCGCGGAAATATTTTCCATGTTCTCCTCCTGTATTTGACCCTTCTCAAAAAAAATTGTCCTATAGTTGACAACTAGAAAACCTTGGTTAATGAAAAATATTTTTTAGTTAACCAAAAACTTGTATACGATATTGGAGAAAATAAAAACAGTTTTCTCAAAGACACTTCCCATGTTACAGGTTAAAAAAATATTTAATTTATTTTCTATATAGGAAAGCAGTTTTTCTATTTTTGTAACCCAAAAAAGTATATTTTTTAATTTAATTTTCTGATGCACAAGCAAATACAGGAAACAATTAATTTTCCTGATTTTTTTCCTCAGAAATCATTTCCTAAAAAAACTAATTTTAATGAAACACAGCCTGAATTTCAAAACTTTCCACTTTAGAGTTCAGTAGCCACATAGTATCCCCCATATTCACCTGCCATAACTTTGTAGCATAGTTATATAACAAAGTAGTTATATTATTTGTTTTACTAAAAAATGTCTATTATAGTTGAACAAAGTGTGTGCTGAACTCATTCCGCATCAACTGACTACAAGGTTGGATAAAGAAATAAGCTCCAAAGAGCAGTTAATCAGTAGTTACATTGCATATCATGAGTTGCAGAATGGAAGGTGACCTGTTGAAAAGGATAATCCTGAGAAATGTTAAAGTGACCACGCCTTATTGGACGACTTAACAAGTATGGCTCAGCTGGTGAAATCTTTAGTGCATCTTCTCCACATATGATTTCTTTAAACCTGGATTCTTCAGGACAGAATTCCCTATCAGAAGTATGCTTAGATCCTTCAGCATCCTTATCCTGTAATCTCTCTGCATTAATCACAAGTTATGTTTAGTAACAAAAAAGTGAAACAAATATGTTCAAGTCTTTCTTGGGAGATAGGCAGGGCACTCAATGATATAAACATTCATGAAACTTGTGATGATTCCTTTTGAAATATTTCTTTAACTAGACTAATTCAGATTAAATATCGTGTAGTGTAATGCAGGACAGTAGGCACATAATCCAAATCATGCTCGGTCTTGGTGGCACTGTAACATATGGATTACAGAGAAGTTGGGAGCTCACAGAGGAGAGAAAGGGGAGGAAGGATGCCTCCTTGCTGCCAGAAAAAAGCAACACGGAGACCCATGGCAGTCAAGAAAGAAGGAGCAACTCACGAGAAAGGAGAAGAGGTGGTCCCTCTGCTCTTCTTTCCTCTACTCTGTTCGTAGAGAAAGGGAGACGCCCCTACCTCACAAAGAGAGATGAGAGGAGGACACAGAGCAAGGTCTCTCTCCTCTTTTTTGCAGCACAGGAGAATGTGCCAGAGAGAGGAGACTCACACATTTTTCCAATTCAACAAAAGAATCGGGTGAAAAGACATGCCAGAGTGAGGAAAGGGCAACCAGCAAGGAGAAAAAAAAAACAAATTAATTAGGAGATGGATAAGAATGATGCGTCAATAGTGTCGTGTGTACTGCAACACAATCCATATTGTCCTAAAAATAAATAAGCTATCCTGGCATTTTCTTAGTTATAACTTATAATGTGCAAGTCTTAAAAAGGAGAGAGCATCCGAATTGCACAAGGTTGCCCCTTATGAGGAATTTGGGAAGGTCGCCAATCATAAGCAGCCTCCCCCATGTTCATTCTTTCTACAAAGTTCACCATCTTCATTAAGAGACTCCAACTTTCAAAAAATCAGCATTCCTCTTACAGACATTCTTTTTGAAGAAACATATTACAGAAAATATTATTATAGATATAAATAGCGACACTTCAAAAGATACAAACCTAAATGTCTACTAACATTGCAAACCCATCTTCTTTGAGAGTGTATTACAAACCCATCTTAGACCGTAAAGCATACAAACACTTCTGATGAAACGGTTCCATACATGTAGATAAACTTTAACCACCAGATTGAAGCAAAACAATTCAAAAGACATGACAATGAAATGCTATAAAGCATTTCTGCTTCGGGTAATAGCACGATAAGAGTCTGGTAATATCATATCTAAAGTATCTCACCAGAAAGTGGGGATTGTGATTGATCTACCGTCAAAGATGAGTGAGGATTTTTCTCCATTACATTTGTCCACGCAAAGGAAGTCTCATTTCTACTATGATGAGAAGTATAACCATCAACACGCCCCATCTACAAGCAATCACGTGCAATCTCATAAGTACGTGTGTACATAGATTATTCAGTCATCTCAATGCCATTTGTTTCTTTTACAGTCATTTTCTAATATGTCTTTGTACAAGGTACCTTGCGAGGAAAGGAGTTGTTAGACACGCCTTCACCTAGCAACGGAATCTTCATCAGTGATGCTATCTGCAGTGCAGAAGCATATGTTAATCATTTTCTAATATGTCTTTCCACAGGCAGGTACTGTCAGTGTAAAGCAAAGAATGCATGGTGCTCAAGCATTTCTTACATCATCATAAGCCTTCTCACGCTCAAATTCTTGAGCCGGAGTTGCAACTGAGTTAATCATCTGGAATCAAACGACACAACAGGAAACCACAGAATTGAAACTAAAACAAGAGAATATTAGTTGTGAACAAGCAAAAAAGAAACATCACACAGGAACATTAATTACTTCATCTCGCATAGTTCTCTTGGGGCCCTCATTTGGTTTCTTCAAATGCCGTGCAATGCAATGTGGAATGTTAAAGGGAACCTGTTGATTCGCCAGGCCTATCCTAACATTTGCAGAACCTTGTACAAATAAAATAAGAAATATCACAGATCAGATTAGTATATTGACCAACAAGGTCGAATTTGTTTGCTGGAAACTTCATTTCAAATAAATTCAAATATATTCAACTCAAAGTTCGCTTGTTCATGGACTTTATGTCTAGATTTAGGGTTTAACCAAATCGAACAAAAGAAACATATACAAGATTGGTAAGAATCCGCATGTTTGAACTTGTACTAACTTATTGTGAATCAAGATACAATTTTTATTCTCAATTACGTTCAGTGAATGCATAAAATAAGTTGCCTCAGAGATGAAAATTACAAAAAAGATCGATTAATTCTTCAAAATTACGAACAAGAAAAAAAAAACTCGCATTATGGATACCTGGGTTGATGACAACAAGATTGGAGCCCCGTTCGTTGATCAACTGAGAGGGGACTACGGTTCTGGCATAATCCTAGGGCAAAACACACAAGAAGCTGGCGGATCAAGAGATGGAACAAAGGAAAAAAAGCAAAAAAGAGTGAGCGGTTTTAGGGTTTCGACATGGAAAGGGAGGGAAGAGGACTCACCATGTCAGTCGCGGAAGGGAACGAAGCGCGAAGAGCGAAGAGGGAGGTGACCGACGGACCTGCGATTTGGTTTTGTACTCTGTTTTGGTGACTGCAATGCTTCCTTTTTACTTCAGTTTGCGCAAATGTTTCTTCCAGTTGCGCCAACTGAGACTTTTATTTTCTTCTGCTCATATAATTATTTTTACTTATTATTATAATTATAATTCAAATCAAAACTGTTAATTCATATTCAATATATGAAAGACTTAATTATTATTGAACGTAAAATAATAAAAAAAATACTAAACGAAGTACCTGAAAGTGAACAAATATTAGGATTATAACTGTTCAGTTTATATTAATAGTAGTAATTAATTATATATATGCAATCATAATTTGAATTTTCTTAATTATAAAGGAAAATTTTGGATTTGTGATATAAAATATTATAGCCTTGATTTGTAAGTTTATACTTTAGACTCGGATATTTAGAAAATTACAAATATAATCATCTAAGCATTGGAGTAGTACTGAGTGTGATTAACGAATACCAAATAATTACTTTTTTATCAATATAAACTGTTAAACTAATTAAAAATTAGAAGATGAGACAAAAAAAGACATTATTTACGCTCGTACATATATTAGAGATCATTTGTTATAAAATAATAACATACTTATTTGTTCTTTAGATATTAAATAAATGTTATTTTATCATAAAAACGAAGAAAAAATCATCATAGTAAATTAATAAAAAATTATTGTTTATGATGATAAAGATATCGACGTGAAATAATAACATACTTATTTGTTCAATATAAGAATATCTGATCAATATAAACTGTTAGAAGATGAGACAAAAAAAAGACATTATTTACGCTCGTACATATATTAGAGATCATTTGTTATTAATAATAACATACTTATTCGTTCTTCAGATATTAAATAAATGTTATTTTATCATAAAAACGAAGAAAAATATCATAGTAAATTAATAAAAAAAAATATTGTTTATGATGATAAAGATAGCGACGTGAAATATTTAAAATCAACAGGGGATGTGAAAGAGCAAAAGATATTATCTTTTAGTAGATAAATAAACATTTTTTTCAACTTTTTACGCGTGCAATTTATTAACTTTAGTTCTTAAACTTATATCGATTTAATTTTTCTCTTAAATTTTATCCAATTTTTTTATTAATTATACAATAATAATTTTACCTCTTTCTTAAAATATCATACAAATATTTTAAAAAATAATTTGATCAAGATATTTCATAATTATTAAAAGATATTATTAAATAATATTTTTATCATTACTTTTTTTTATTTTTATAAAGTCTTCTATATATTAAAAAGCAAGAATAAAAAATAATATTTATGAATATTAAAAAATTAACTTAGCA
This sequence comes from Pontederia paniculata, assembly GCA_001647135.1. Lineage (NCBI taxonomy): Eukaryota > Viridiplantae > Streptophyta > Magnoliopsida > Commelinales > Pontederiaceae > Pontederia > Pontederia paniculata. Next base: position 29,267 of record LTAE01000741.1, read on the forward strand.
AAATTTTGATTGAAATATGATGAAATAACTAAACTGATAAATCAAAATAAAATTTAAAGATTAATATATATAAATTTATAATTTATATTTAAATATGGAAAATAGATGAGGAGGTGTTATCGAAAATAATAAATTTTTAGACATCAAAGTTAATACTAAACAATAAAAAAAATTAAATCATTATCACCTAGGAATTGCATCATTTGGCTCAAATGATATAAAGAAAAAAACGAATCGGAGATATTTTGGCTGTTTGAGACTTGATATAAAAACTTGGAAGCAGGAGAAAGGTAAAGAGGAGGAGGAGGCCAATCTTTTATATCTTGCTGAGACCAGCATCAGATAAGCTTTTCCTTGCCCTCCCCGCCACCACCTCTCGTTCCCCATCTCCATGGCGATGCTTCCCTTAACAACACCTCCCAAATCCGCCACCTCTTCTTCTTCCTTTCTCCTTCCCTCCACCGCCAGCGCCGCCGTCCGCCGCCGACTGCTCTTCCACAAGCTCAACCCTCCCGTCGTCCTCCGCCACCGCCGCCGGCTGATCTCCGCCTCCAAGCTCCCCACTCCGCCCCCCTACCCGCCTCCCGCCGGCGCTACCGTCTACCAGCCCTTCCGCCCTCCCCCTTCCCCGCTCCCGCCTAAGTACAAATCCCTCGGCCCCATCGAGCGCCTCGACATCCTCCGCGACCGCCTCGGCCTCTGGCACGAGTACGCGCCGCTCATCACGGCCCTCGTCGCAGACGGCTTCACCCCTCCCTCCATCGAGGAGACGACCGGCATCACTGGCGTCGACCAGAACCGCCTCGTCGTCGGCGCGCAGGTCCGCGACTCCCTCATGTCCTCGTCGTTCGACCAGGAGCTCCTCGCCTTCTTCGACAGCTCCGGCGGCGCCGACCTACTCTACGAGCTCCGCCTCCTCAACGCCGGGCAGCGGGTCTCCGCCGCCCAGCGCGTCATCGACCTCCGCCTCGACCCCAAGGGCGCCCAGGAGCTCGCCCNGGGGCGAGAGGAACAAGTGGTCGGCGGAGGAGACGGTGATGGTGGTGGCGGACCGGAAGAGGAGGGAGGTAGCGGAGGAGGAGGAAGGGGGCGGGTTCTACGTGGTGGCGGGGCAGAAGGAAGGGGGCGTTCTGGAGGTGGAGAGGGGTCGGAAGCTGTTGGAGAAGGGCGTGAAGGAGGCGCTGGGGAAGGTGGTGGTGGTCGTGAGACCGCCCAGAGACGAGGACGACGAGTTGAGCGACGAGGACTGGGACTGATTAAATAATCGAGAAAAAGGCGGAAGAGTGGAATTTTTATTAATATTTTTGTTTTCTTTCAAATAAATAAAGAAAAATATTTTGTGAACAATTATCTTAAGATTTTTTAGATATTTTTAAATGCATTTCATATCCTGCGCAATTGAGAACTGAACTTGTTATAATAATTGATTTCAAAAATGATTAGAACTAATACTTTTTTATTCAATCTTAAAAATTTTGAGATTTAATAGTTCCATACGCTAATTTGATCAAAATATCTCTTATTTTTATCCAATGAGTTTCGACAAAAGAAAATAATATCATGTCTCCATTTGGTAACATTAAGGCTAAGGAAAAGAATAGACAGCTAAAAATAAGACGTTAAAATGATATAACCAAATGAAACTAGTGTAGTTTGTGAAACCAAAGTACATAAACGCACAGAAGAAACTTCAAAACTCCTTATCTCAGATACCTCAATTCCCCGAAAACAAATCCAACAAGGGGAAGGAAATCTGAGTACACCGATGGTGCTTCCAATACCACAATTATCTGATTCCCCTACTACCTAAATACTGATAGATCGCCTCACAATTATATTAATTTGTTTTCGACTTGGAAGCCTTCTTTTTCGACTGCCTCTTTGGAATGGAGTTCTTCATCCCCAGGAAAAATAGCAGCGCACCAAAATATGCCATATTCTGAAGCAAAAATTTTGCGTGAATTAAATATTGGCTGCTTTGCGAAGGCAAAACGAGTGCAGTTAAAAGAAATGAATGAAAGTAGCAAAAGTAAACCTGAAGAAACTTGGAGAAAAGCTGTGCGAACTGAGCTGTCTCTATACCGTAGTTGTAGCAGTCGTAAACAACAGGGGTAATGAAAGCCAAATGCAGAAGCTGCAGACACAATATCCAAACCAAACAAGTTAAAATTCTAAATACTTCTTTCTACAACTTAAAAGAAAAACTTGTGATGGTCGTTTCAACTAAGTTAGATACTGTTATTGCTGTACTGCTCTTCTGGCATTGGGGAGTCGAGATTACCAATTTTTCTAACGGCAGAATAATTCGCACCGCAATGGAGCACTTGCCAATTCCATAATTTAAATCTTACCATCACAATTCACATTCAGAGATCTAAAATACACATACCTCAAGTAAACTGAAGATGACTAAACAAAAATTATAATAGACAGAATACGAACCAAGAGATAAGCACCAAATGAGCTGCTGAAGATAAAGAGCAAACCACCCAACCCCTTCAGAGCCATAGTGGTCGCAATAACATGCTTTATCTGAAATGAAAGCAAGATCGTTATTAGAATTAGGCAGGTGTTTTGTTATTTTAGAGAAGCAATGATTTTTAAAGAGTGAAGAGAAACAAGGGATTTTAAAAAAAGATGATAGGCAAATAGTCTGCTAATTAGAGGAACAATGCCACTTTAAATACAAACATGATACTCACTTCAACATGTGGCACCGCAATGCCAATAAGTGAAGAAACATGCTTTGTGAAAAGGTTGAACTTTGGTTTCAGAGCTTTTGCTGCCGGCCCACCATCAACTCCAAATTCACTAAACCTGTTAAGAAAATTCTAGATTAGGAGAATCCAACAACCACACCATGTAACTAACAACTCAGTACAAAATGATTTTCAGAAAGTGCGCACATTACGTTTCTTCGCAAATAACATGCAAAAGTCGAGATAATTTGTTGAAATAACTTGGCTGAATGAAAGGAAACTAGGGAGCCCATAAATTCATCCTTATAAGTGAGAAAGGGAAGGAAAAGACTGTCCTGTTTAAGTACATCTAACAATCCTTACATGCACATTAGTCTCATTGTCTTCTTTCTTTTGTGCATGAAAGCCATAAAGATATTATACAGGATACAGATGACAATTGGCATATTTTTTAGGGTTAAAAGGATGGCCAAATTAGGCTAGTCACACACATATGAAATGATAAGAAAATTGGGATATTTACATGAGTGATGAAAAAAGAAAGCTAAAATTGTGAGAAAATAACACAAAACATCTGACAGAGAATGAAACGCATTGAGCCTTTTGGTCTAAAAATGTTGACGAATTGAAGCATCTTTCAGATACCATAATAAGTCATTGAATTAGTAACATGATCCTCAAGTATTTTGGGTATAACAAAATCCAAAAAGCAGTATCCAACTATCTATTATAAGTCTAAACTCATAAAGGTATAATGACAGGTCCAACACCCAAGCATGATGGCACTTATCACACAAACCTGACAAGTGTAAATACCATAAGAAGAAACACACTAAGCACTAAACTGTGCTATTCTTTAAGAACATTAAACCACAAACAAATCCTAGAGAAGTTAATTCTTATCCATTATTCTTTTTCTATTTAACCCCTGGCCAATGGGATCAAGCCTAATGATACGGGACGACTAACATCTGACTACTAATCTGTCAGAGAGTACAGAACTCCTAAGAAAGCGTTTGCGTGGACTCGAAATTACTCACACTCACACCCACGACCAGGGATCGGACACCTTGTAGTTGGTATAGTTCCTTCTAATGAAACAGTCTCACTTTAATTTATTTGAATATTTCTTTCATTATTTTCTTTTTGTTTGTTGGAGTTAAAGTTGCTTGTTTTAAAAGTACGAGCCTGTTCTTCGAAGTCCACAAGCCAATTTTGCCATTTTAACGATCGAATTGATAAAAAGAAACTACGTGATAACATAAATAACACAAGCAAAACCAATGAAATATTTCTTCCAAACTTGTATTCCAAATTTTAATTTTTAATAAGAACAGTGAGCAAACAGATCAGAATCACGAAATCCATCAGATCAAAACAGACGCATGTGATGGCAAATTAAAACCTAATCGAACCCTAGTCGCGAAAAAAAAAAATAGAAACATAACCCGACCCGAGAAAACTACCCCAAAACTCGAAATTTTAGCAACAAAAACAGCAGATCTGAGTACAAATAACTCAGATTTGTAAAGATAGAGTAGAAGATGAAAAGAAAAAAGACGAGCAGGTTCTCACTCTTGGTAGGCGGAGAGGAGGAAGACGGAGGCGAAGAGTACTCTCCCAGCGAAGGAAACGAACCCCATTCCGACGGACTCCGACCTCCGATCTCGGCGGCGCGCGCGACGGAGACGCGGCGAAGGCGTAAAAGAGGAGAGATCTCGGTCGCTCGCGCCGATCGGATGCGACGTCTCTTTGGGAAGCACGGCGAAGGGGATCGAAAGCCCCGACCGCCTTTTAAAGCGAGGCGAGAGAGAGAGAGAGGGGGTGAAGAGGAGAAGGCCAAAGAGCTGTCGACTGAACCGGTTTCATAATTTACCCATGCGGCGTCTCGTAAATTTCCATGATGCCACTCCCATCTTTCGAGTTTGGACTCCGCCGCGGCGGAGGAAAAATTTGAACGCAGGGGTTCCTGGCCGTCGGATCTCTCGGGCACCTTGATGATCGGACGGTCCTGATTATGCCAGGACCCCGTGGGTCCGGCGGTTCATGTTGGGCGTATGTTGTTCCTGACCACAAATGTCCGAGTCTCCCCGTTAAAGCAAAGGTCTCGAGTTCGAATTTTTATTGGGAGTCTCATCTATCACAGTCAGGCACGCGATTCGGGGTGACACCAAAATAGTCGGGCTCGATGGTGGACCGAAACTCCAGCTCGTGATCGATGCGCATAATCGTTAGCGTCGCGTGGATTGAATAATCGACATGGCTTCTCGGACACTGGGTGGCAACCAAAAAGAAAAAAAGAAATGCTCGAGTGAGTTGTTGAGTTTGATCTTTTCGATATATCATTAAAATATTTCGTGAGCAAAAATCCAAATCGACGACTTAACAAGAATTTGAATCTTTTTTTTTTCAATTTGAAAAGGAGATAAAGGTCGGGCTCCGGGCTCGGCACGACATTCGAAGTCATGTTTAAGTTGAATTTGTTTGGGCCAGCCTTTCTTTGGCCGGACTAAATTTCGCATGGTTGGAGATGGTCATTATATATACATGTGTATATGTATATACAGATAAAATATTTATGCAGTACTATTAATTATAATATAATAATATAAAAAAATATATGCTGCTGTAAATTAAAATAATGTACACTCGTATCCCTCAATATATATATATATACATATATTATATTTTACAACGATCTCAAACACACACATCATCACGTGACAAAAATATGGATATGGAGACGCCACATGTCAAGCGGAACTTTGACCGACATCTTGACCCTTTGACTTATTACAAAAATACAAAATAAATAAGACAATAAAATCAAAACTGAGATAATTAAAAGATTTAATGTATAAGATACGAAAATAAAATAATTAAGAATGTATATATTTCTGAAAAATATGAAATTCAATATATTTTGGTTGTCACTCATACAACTTAATTATTCTTAAATATAGTGGCCTAATAATAAAAAAGACTCAACAGAACATTCATGTGCATATGGTATCCACTAGCATCAACCGTCATGCACATCACTAACATAACCTAGTTACTTATGAAATTCAACCTAGAAAAAATAATATCTCATGAGCATAAAACATTCAGTATGTAAGACAACATGTACATAAAATAGAAAAATATATTTTAATTCATATATGTCCATTTTTTATTTCCAAATATTATTATATATATATATATATATATATATGATTCTTAACATTCGAAACTAGAAAAAAAAGTAATGTCATTATTTGATTATTTTGTTGAAATTTACTTTTCCTAAGTTTATAAAATTTTGACTCATTTTATTTCTCTTGTGACTTTACTGATATATAGTACAATATAGTCATCGTTAACTCTGTGGGTTTAGAAATTGTTGATATATGTATTAAATATTTTTTGCTTTTCTATTCTGTATCATGTATTTTAATTTTTTTTAAAATATAAATAATATGTTTCTTTTTTTCTTGACAATGATTAATTTATCAATGTTTTTTTATAAATTTACAATTGTTTTATAATATTATTGATTTAATACAAAGAAATGATTGGACTCTATGGTATTTTGTAGAATATATAATTGCATAATTATTTTTAGATTTTAAAGCTGAATGAAAATCGATGTTAGACTTGATTATTTATATAATTAATAAGTATTATATTTATTTCGGTTCTGCCACTGATTAGAGTGAATGGGATAATCCGAACTCGACCAAGACTCACAATACTACAGTCATGCACCAAAGATTCATCGATCCAAAAATTTAAGAATATTTTTTTTAAAGTAATAGTTATATCAATAATAACATGTTGGCGCTATTTGATTAGGAAATGAGTATTGTTAGTGTTGGAAAATACGAAGAACAGAAGTAGAAAGATCATAAGAAACACAAAAAAACACACACAGATTTTACGTGGTTTAGAGATGAATCTCCTACATTCACGGCCGTCGCAGAGAGTTTTTTACTATGTTGATGTTCAAAACCACCAGAGTACATAACTACTCCAAAGATAACATATATATGATGGAGTTAGGACAACCACCCACAAAATAATGAAATTACATATATACCCCTAGAAAAATTGGATCGACGCTAGTAGGGATTGGATGATCAGTCTCCATCTGCTATCTCCAACAGTTAGAGTAAAGATTGATACATTCTCATATTCATATTTTCATTTTTGGTTGATAGTATTGTAAGGATCAAAGAATTTATAATTTTAAATATCTTATCCATCACATGATATCATCCCACAAGCCTTTTTTAATCTTCTATCTTTTTTTTCTTTCAAAAATTTTATTCTTTTTCTCTTTTCTTGTCAACATTCACATTTTTTCTCTCTTTTTCAAAGTTCAAACTCTCTTTCACATTATTTTTTCTTATTCCTCTTTTAATTTTTGTTTGAATGACAAGAGAACAGGACCAAAAAAAGGTTTGTCTTGTGAATACATAGAGCTTCAATTCTCCTTTTTGTTTATACCAAAATCCGATGCCCACTCACGGAGATATGATGAGTCGAAAATTCAACTTCCTCAATTTTTTTAAAGTATTTTTACCTTTTGAGTTTTGAGCCTCAACTTTGAACATCTTTAAGGATTTTTCTACCACTTGAATTTGCACCAAATTGTGAGATCCGGTGGATGAGTGCACTTTATTCTTAGTGCAAATGTAGGGTGTAAGACTTGAAGTTTAATCCTAGCTAAGATTAGAAGTAACAAAATTACAAATGTCATCTTTATGAGTTCTTCTCTCTTGATAGTAATGCCAACTGATATCAATGAAACATCAAAAAGTACAAGAGATGCAACAATCTAATGAGATTAGGCAGAGTAGAAGAATCTAATGAAGAACCTTCATTACTTTTGATAAAAAAGAAGAAAGTGCAGAATTTATTGATGGATTAAGATTCTTCTACACAAATAGTTTGCATCAGGCACTAAAGCAAAAGCACAACTACAAATCCATTGGTAACTAAATTCCATGCTACATATGTAACATATCATAGGGTGAGCACAAAGGGAGGAGCATCACTTCTGGGTCCTGCAACAGTTCTGTATACATAAACTTTCTCAGCCTTGATCTCTTCATCATCATCCTCCTTGATCACCTCCACATTCAACCTTGGCATCTCCTTCGCAAGCAGCCGACATCCGTCCATCGTTAAGCCGCAAGCCGACATCCAAAGTGACCTCATAGACTCGTATCTCTCCATGCCTGACATCAATGCAGAATCTCCGAAAGGACAGTCCCTTATTTCCAGCCTGCGCAGCTTGGTGCACCCTTTCATGACACACTGCATGCCCCTGTCGCTGCTACCTGCAAAAGCCACTGAGAGGCACTCCAGGTCCTTCGCATATGCGCCAATGTACTCAAATGCCTTATCAGTCAAAAGACCCGAAACCGAGAGCCTCTGAAGCTTAGTGCAAGTCTTCACTACAGCACCAAAGCCTTCGTCCATGGGCTCGCCTGTCAGAGGGTCAGGTGCGCATGGCGCCATAATGCAGAGTCGGAAGTGCGTGAAATTAGGACAGTTGCGCACGACGGTTGCGATTGCAGCATTGGTCATCTGACGACAGAAGTAGAGGACGTAATGAAGATTCGGACACCCCTGAGAGACTGCAACAAATCCAGCTTCGGTGACGCCATCTTCATCGTTCTCCATAATGTCTTCATCGTCGGAAGGGTCGGCAGGAAATACCCGAAGCTCTTCAAGTCGAGGGCAACTAGAGGCCACAGCTTCTAGGCCTTCGTCCCCTACTGTGTCCAACACCTGCACAGAAACACATGTTGAATTTTATCAACTAACTAGTACTGGAAAAAACAATTTGACAAGATCTTGTGCATACATGAGCCGAAATTCATTCTTTCAGAGATTTTCATCATTTGATGTTTTGGTTGATTTCTTTCATTGTAGGTGTAGCATAAATGACTTCATAATTATGGATAAAGATTAATGCAGAAAAAGTGTTATATACGAAAGTTTCATTACCCATAGACGACGAAGAAGCGGACAACTTGACAAAAACTCAGCCAGTTCTGTACTCTGCAGGGCCGCATAACTCAAATTCAAGAATGTCAGATTTGAGCATGCAGGATAGAGTGTAGGGAGATACAGGGAAGAAACTGTCCACAAGCCTGAGAGGGTGTGCAAATTCTTGCAATTGCTGAATGCACTTTCCAACTCTGCATATGATTCAGGATTGTGTTCTTGAGCAAATGAACCTGTCCCAAGCTCTGTAACTTCGGGAGCTCCAATAAGCAGCCTTTTTAGCTGATCCAGTGTCACATGCTTATTTACTTTAAGAACTTTCAGCGACTTGCATTTGGCTACCAGCTTTTCAAGGTCATCAAAATTCACTTCAGATTGAAGATTGGCGAAGTTAAGTGCCTCCAAGGTAGTAAAACCTTCAGGAAAGCAGCTTAGCCAATTACCATCAAGATCATCAATTCCACATTCGTCAATGTCAAGTTCAGTTAAATTCCTGAAGTTAAGGTTCACAATGATCACTCAGAAAACGAAATGGTTGACTCCGCAAAAAATTTGAAATGGTTAAATTTCGCATCAGATATTCATCTTACGCAAATGTATGCAAATGTAAAAAGCAATGTAGTAATGGAATAATCTGCAAACAGCTATATATCTGCAATTTATTATTAAAATGCTCAATATATACTATATTTTTTGCTGCTTTACAGATCAATAAATGGACAAATGGTTAAACAGTTCAAATAAGTGTCATAACTTGTGCACATATCCGTGCATAGGCATGCAATTAGAGATCACAAAACAAAACTTAAAGCACAGAGTCAGCTACCCTCATTAAGGCAGATCCTCTCACATAATAAAGGCGAATCTTTGAAAATCAAGAAACCATAATACAACCTTTCTTCTGTGTTAATGAGAGAATTTTGAGAGAAAAAAAGGAGACATTCAGAAGATATCTATAGTTAAAGTGCAATCTGAAGAGAAAAAAGAAAAAGACAATTCATCATGAAGAAGGTAGTTTATTAGAAATATGTCATAATGTAACAGGTGGGTTAAATTTTCTATGTATAAATCTTTGGGAAATAATGCATTTCAAAACTTTTTACTACTTCAGGCACACTGACTTGAGTAACTTAGTATCATTTGTAAACCAATAATCATGTTAATAACATTTATACTGAAGACAAATTAATACTTGAAAGAACATCGACATCTCCATGTTTACATGTTCTCTCCATCTAAACTCGAACGAATAAAGATGTTATTAGACGTTGACTTCACATTTGCTGTTTACTTGAATACCTATTTGGTTCAAAGATATATCTAAAGATTATAAAAGAACCTACATTATATATTCAAGATAAGGAATTATACATATGTATGTTACTATGATGCTATTGTAGCACCCTATTACTTTTACTGATATAAATATATATAAAATCTATGGGAATTCAAGAAGTAAATAGCCACAAATCTACAATTGTGTGTACAGGCTTATGTATTTAATATAAGGACCAAAATGGAATTCAAGTAGCAATTTTAGAATCAATATCATATTGATTGTGCTGAAAATATCAATTTAGACAGTACAAGTAGATGTCTAATGAATTAGATTAAATGTCAACAAGGAAAGGAAAATTTACCTGCAATAGCTGGCAATAGAGGCAAGTCCATTGGTGCTAAATCCATCACAACTCACAAGAGAAAGAACTTTAAATTCAGGGAAAGATCGCGCAAGGAAATCAAGGCTCTCATCTGTGACTGTCATTCTCTTAAGCCTGAGCTCTTCCAGGGAAGGGTATGCAGAAGCAAAGGTCAGGAGCCAAGGATGGATATCAGCTCCCCAATTATGGGGAACAAGGTTGAAATCAGAGAACCGGGGCTTCCCTTTCAGGGTCACACTCCGAACATTCGGAAATCTCCGAGCAACGATCTCCGGCGACACTGAGTAGCAGTTCCCAATGAACAACTGTCTCCGGCTCGACTGGTCTGCGGCATACCAATCCTTACAGACCAGAGAGAAAGAGTTGCGATCCTTGTGGGACTTCACATAGGCCAGAACTCGTTCCAAAACCTTATCTGGAAAGGGAGACTTGCCACTATCTTGAGGTTTCTTCTCACCATTCTCTTCCTTAATGCTATTATCCTTTTTGTTGGCCATATTTTAACCTTCAAAATCACAGAATGAGCTAGAAAACAGTGACTACTAAGAATCCAAAGTTCCTAACAACCCTTGCACACACAAGCTGAGTTAAGGTTCAGAGTAGCTGAAACATGAGAATGAAAGAGTTAAAGATCAGAACTTCAGGAGAATAAAAAATGCATGTAAAAGAGCCCTTTTTTTCTCTAAAAGGAGGAACCTTTTTTTTTTCCTGAAAGGAGTAAACCTCTAAAATCAAAATTTGATCTTAATATTGTCAGATCTGAGCTGCTTAAGACCTGCAAATGAAACTATTCCTCTGAAAATGCTATCAGCTAACACAAAATCTCAAGTCTAAAGCGTGCAAAGCTCACAATAACTAGAGATTCCCACATCAAGATCTCAACTTTATTCCTTACTCCAACAGAGAAAACCCTTTGGTGTTTCTCAGAGGCTGTAAAGTCGGAGACTGCAAGTCTATTTAACCTCCAAAGCCATGAACGAGCATAACAAAACACATGGAAGGCAAAAAAGATGATAATATAGAAGAAGAAACAAATTAATGGATGAGCTCACAAAGATGACTACAAAAGAATGTCTGAGGACAGCCTTGCATACTTGCCTTGGAACTCAGAAGGTCTCAAAGGAGTCGACTTGAGAGCTTCTGGTACTGGAATCAGGAGAGAGAGAGAGAGAGAGCAGAGAGAGAGAGAGAGAGAGAGAGAGAGAGAGAGAGAGAGAGAGAGAGAGAGGGCTTCTTCACTTCACTGCCACTTTCTCCTGCAATGATAACCTCTCAAACCAAAGAAAAGGACAGATCTTTATTCTACTCTTTTCTGCTGCAACAAGAAGCTCTCCAGGCCTTTTTACTCCGAGTGGAGATATTGTAAAGACGCTGCATGAAACAGTGAAAAACTAATGACGCAGTAAAAGTTGCAGCAACTTGTTCCCCACAGCAGGGAAAAAAATGATAAGTTCAACCTTATTTACGCAAATAAATATGCATGCAATAGAATATTACTTGAAATTTCATTAGCTTTACTCTGCAATTGTGTTCCAGCAACTTAATCAATTCAGCAACGTTAACAAATTGTCTAAGGAGGAAATTATTAGTGCATTGGCATTAACTTAGTACGTGATTATTCAGCACGTATAGAGATCGATCTACTGCACATATTACACGCAAAATCTTTGAACTCTTTTTTATTATGCTATTTCATTTTTTTTTGTTTTATTTTCTTACTAAGCCAAACGGATCTTTTTCAGTAGAAAATAAAAAGACGATTAGCTTGTCCTTGTTCACTTACTTGTGATTATAAAAATGGCGATGCCGTTCTTCTGACATCTTCTGCACAGGGCCCTGCACAGACACAGCGAAGAACACGGCAACAACTCAGAAAACTAATGGCATATCTGATTGATTTATTTTTCTGCTTTGCCGTCATTGCATTTGCCCGCATGGACGGCCAGTAACTGCACCGATCTAGATGTGATCTATGTCTAAAGAATAGTGTGTTTAAGCGAATCTAACGTCTTGGGTAAACGAGTAGTCAACACAGCTGATGAGAGTTTGCTGATATGATAGTAAGGTTTGAGTTTGAAAATATGGTACGAGATTATTTGACGATTCGAACTGATTCAATTTTAATTAAATTACATCGGGTGATTGATCAGATAATTTAATTTGATTATTAATAGATCGAATATGGATTTTACTTTTTTAAATTCGATCAATTCGATTCGACCCAATGATTCGAATATTTATATATTTTTTTACTAAATTTGCATAAATTTATTTTTTAATAAAAAATATTATATTACTTTAAAATTAAAATATGTTAAATTTATATTTTATCCTTAAAAAGTATTATGAGTATTTAAAAAATATAATTATTGTTTTTTAAATATGATTACTATTAAATATTTATAAAAAATAATTTATAAAATATAAAAAATTAAATCGAATAAATCGATGATCCGACTCAATTTAATCCGACTTAATAAAAATTGAATTAAATCAAATTTGATGATTAATTTATTATTAATTTGATCCAACTTAATTCAATCAAATTAATTAAATTGGGTTAAATTTAGAATTGGGTCGAATCAAATTTGTCTCTTGAACATCCTTAATTGTCTATCCATTTGAACTGCATTTGGCATATGTTAATAATAAAAAAAAATAGTCTATACAGATTATCATAGATTGCTAATATATTATAATATTTTTAACTTTCTCTGCCAATATCAATTATCACCGAATTCAAATAGCACAGTATTTTTTATATAAAATTGTTCATTCACTCAAATTCTTAAAATTCGAAAACAATACTATTCAAATCTATTTTCTCAATTTTTTTTTGTGAAAGACTCGTATTTAAACTTCTCATATGTTATCCATATTTCACTTTTGGGTATATACTCAAGTGCTAATAGATAGGCATGGACAAACTCAAGATTTGAAAGTGACTCTACCATGTTAATTCAGCTGATTTGAAATATTATGCTTGCTTTTTTTAATTTTTTTTTAAATTTTGCAGTTTACTTTTTGTGAGATACTACTTATATGCATTTTTAGCAAGTTAATGTAAGTAACTTTCATTTATTTTTTTAAATCCATAATAACTGTTCTATTTTATCTTTTAATTATCTAATGATTAAAGTTTAAAATAACTTTTATGTATATTTGAATAATTTTATCTACAATAGTTCAAATTATAATTAACTTTTTGATTATTTTAAAAATAATAATTTATTTTCTTGGTGATTTAAATTATTGATTAATTATAATGAGGATACCACACAGTCTCTTAAAAGGTTATTATTTTGTCCTGTATGTGTTATTTATGTTTGTATTATTAAATTATAAAAATACTCATTTACCCCATTTTTATCTCTCTCGTCACTGTTTGTATTAATTTCTATGATTTGTTTATTTATAATTTTTCTCTTTACCAAAATTCGGGAAAAAGTGAAATATATACATATATGTTTGAGATAAGAAAAAAAAACTAAAAAAACCCTTTACTAAGCGTTTTTTTATCGTACGGGAAGAAATTTCCACCATTTCTCATTTTTTTATTTTTTATTAATATTAGAGTGTAGGATTACAGCTAAAACATATTAATAATATATCGAACACTAGTAATGCTATTAAATAATTATATACAGACTTAATACAATAACAAAATGTAGTTATTATTATCTTAATATTAATGAACTTTTTTTTTGTAAAGAGACTAGTTGATACAATTAAAGTATAAAATCTAACAAAAATATATAATTTATATAATGCAAATAGTATATGTATAAATGTTCGTAAATTAATTGGAGCGTGGATCAAAAGTCACTCTTTAAAGTTCTGATCTTTGAGTGACTTTTATTATTACGACTAATCAGACACAAACCCAATTTTCGTGCCCAAACGTTTAAGCTCGGTATTGATCGTGTCGATGAAAATATATTATTGATATTTATAAGAAAACATTATGTAAAAAAAAATAACATATTCATCTTGGACTCGCATGATCAATCAACTCCTTAAATATATGCTTTTGTAGTTATCTTGATTTGTAGTTGTCCATTATACTTTCTAGTTTTAGTAACTAGAAAAATAATATTAACACTCCTTACATATATTCAATAATTACTTTGAATGAATTTATCGCACATTAATGATCATCACGATAATAATTTATTGATAACTCCAATAATAATTTTCATAATGATTATAAATTTCACATTCTATAAATGCATTTTAGTCATTCAAGTACAATTATGAGATTTTGATTTACCTTTTTACTTAAGTGGCATTAAATCATAATTATTTGGTTTTCAATTTCAGGTGTCTTGTGGTTGGCACAAAAGTTTCTTTTATTTGTCCAAGTACTTTTGTAGCCTTTATTATCATTTTATCATTTGAAAAGAAATAAAAATATACAAGATTACTCTCTAAAAACAAAGTGTGTTTGTTTCAATTTTCTTTTACTTTTTGAATACTCACATGCATTTACAAAAAAATGAAATAATAACAAAATATAAATTGTGTAAATGAATTAAAAAAAGGAGAAAATTTGATGATACAATAAGATGAAATAAAAAATTTATAATGATATTACCAAAAAAGCTCGTAATAATAACTGAACCAAGTGAAACATGAACTGTGCATTGACGGCACCTTTGCACTCTTCTATATATGCGACATCAAATGAACCAAAACCCATAAAACAAGGCAGCAATGGCGACGGATTTGTGGGTGGCGGCGGCGACGGTGGTCGCATTGGTGGCCGGGGCGGCGGCCGCGTTCGGCTGGGTGCTGCAATGGACGCACGAGGCCAAGCTCGGAGCGGAGCGGCGCCGGTCCCTGCCGCCGGGCGACATGGGCTGGCCGGTCATCGGCAACATATGGGCATTCTTCCGCGCCTACAAGTCCGATGACCCCGATTCCTTCATCAATTCCTTCGCTTCAAGGTCCGTTCCCATGCATCAATTCCTCTTTTGTTTAGTAGAAGAACTGTTTGCTTTCCATGTTCTGTTTGGGGATTGGAGCTTTGGAATGAACGATTTATTGCTTGCATGGAAAGTTCCTCAAAATCTTCAGAGAAGTTCTTGCATATGTTTCGATGTCATGTTTGTTCCGATTCTCTTGAACTGTCAAACAAGGGAAAGTAGTGTAGCTTTTGGCTCTGGAGATGGTTCAGTTGGCAAACCAGAGAGGTAGCAAATTTCCACCATGCTTTCCTAGTTAGGAAGAAGATATTCAAACTTTAATTAGCACATCAGGTTCATGTTATATGTCCATGTCCTATGCTTTATCAACTCATTCTTTGAACAAATATTCGTTGGATATAAATATAGCACTTGTACAGAAAGTAATGGACAATGTTCAATATCTTTTTGTGCAGATAGTGTCGTTATTTTCTGATGCGCTACACGAACTACACTAAAATGCGCTACACGCTTCCTACCCCCATATGTATATATATATATATATATATATAAGCCGAGTAATGATGATATAATAGTCCTATATTATTATCATTATTATAGCCCGAGTATGTACAGGATGCAATGTATTAAGTAATAACACTCCAACAAAAGCATCAGAGCTTGATATGTAGGAAGCAGGATTTGCCACTTTGTCCTGTTGAGTAATGATGATATAATACTCCCTGCAATCTGCAGCTAAAATATTCCTTATCAAAGGAGTATTTCCTTCAGATAAAAATTCCTTAACCTGACAATAGAATTCAACACACAATGTCGCTGGTGTCGAGTCGAAAGGGATGCTAAAGAAGCATGCCACTGAAATCCTTGAACCCACATGTTATTCTGTTAAACTTGTCATTAGTTATCAGATGTAAATATGCAGACTATATCATGATCAGCTTTCAAAAGAATCTGAATGATGAACATAAAGGAGGTACGGATTACTGATTGATAGACTTGGAATGTTGAATTCTCAAAAGGTCTTGGCTTTGTGCTTTCATTTGTTTTTCCAATCATTAATAATACGACGTTTTTATAGATATGATGTCTGATTATTTTCTCTTATTTTATAGTTTGTAATTGACACTAGATGTTGAGAAAGAAACATAAGGGTAAAGAACTATGAACATATTATGTTGACATACATTAATGTGCAGGTTTGGCAGTACCGGAATTTATAAGGCTTTCATGTATGGAAGGCCAACAATCATGATTACAAGTCCAGATGGCTGCAAACAAGTCTTGATGAATGATGAAAATTTTGTACTTGGTTGGCCTAAATCAACTTGTGAGCTTATAGGGAAGAGATCATTTATACTCATTGGTAAGGAGGAGCACAAGTGGCTAAGAAAATTGACTGCAAGCTCAATCAAAGGTCATGAAGCATTGAATACATATATCACCTTCATAGAGAAAATGATAACAGACACTTTCGAAAGGTGGTCTAGCATGGGTGAAATTGTATTCCTTACAGAGGTGCGACAACTTACATTTCGGGTTATCATGAAAATATGCTTAGGACTAGAAGATATCACTGTGATGGAGTCCTTGGAGAAACTATATTCAGACGTGAATCAAGGACTAAGAGCAATGGCCATCAACATCCCTGGGTTTACCTTTCACAGAGCTATCAAGGTAATTCTGGTACCTTGTGTTCATGAATCGTAAATCAAATATGTATTCTGTTAAAATGCCTTTCAATTTATTTTTAATTACTATCATTATTATTTTTTCTTTATTTTACTATCTGTTTCCTCTTCTTGGTATACGGTCACATATATCTAGGAGTTACCTGGCAATAGAAAAAATATGTTCTTGACTGAAATATATTAAGTTATTAAAGAAAAAGAAACACACATTTAGTCATTCGTAAACATGGATGTTGTATAGCTGCCAATTAAAATTTTCAACTCTGAATGCTGACAGACTTGCAGACCTTGGTTCTTGAATGTTTGACTGATGAGCTAGTGGGGAAATGCATGAGAAGCTTATGAGTTTGTGCAAGGTTACAAGAGTAGAAATTTTCTTTCTTCTTGTCCTCTAGAATATCATTATGAGAAGTGTTAAATAGAGATGTTGCATAAAATTGAGGAATATTCTTTGGGCCATAAAAGTTAGCTTATGCTTCTTTCTTACTCTTGAACAGATTGATAAACTATGATTAACCACTTTTCTAATGTTTTTGTGCAATCTAATTCATTGGCTCATTGTTCCATATTTCAGGCTCGAAAGAAGATGGTGGCTATTCTCCAACGTGTTCTTGATGAAAGAAGGGCCACAAGGGCGAAAGGTTTACTTTCAACCGAGAAGGACATGATGGATAATCTAATTGATCTTGAAGATGAGAACGGTAGAAGGTTGACTGATGAGGAAATCATTGATACACTTAGTATGTACGTTAATGCCGGCCATGAATCTTCAGGACATATCACTATGTGGGCAACAATGCTTCTGCAGGAAAACCCACAAGTATTTGAAAAGGCAAAGGTGCTGCCATTTATGTAGAGATCATACTAGTTTCATATATATTTCAAGTCTGCATAATGGTAAACATATGAGTTAATCTTAACATGTCAAGTTATTAACAGGCAGAGCAAGAAGAAATAAGAAGAAACCTACCCTCTGGACAAAAGGGACTGACTATAAAGGAAGTCAGACAGATGAAATATCTTTCACAGGTAGACCATAAAATAACAAGTTATATTAAATATAATTTAGTTTAGATGAAATAATTTTTCAGTGAACCTTTGATTTGAATTATATTAACAGAATAATTCTTCTTTTCGAAGGTTATTGACGAGACTCTGCGTGTAGTCAACCTTTCTTTTGTAACCTTCCGCCGAGCAACCAAAGATACATACATAAACGGTTAGTATTATATAACACAGTCTGATTACTAGATTGAAGTAACCAAGTTGCAATAACTCAGGGAGTTTGGGGTTTTAATATCAGATATCAATTTTACAGGCTACTTGGTACCAAAAGATTGGAGAATTATGTTGTGGTATAGAAATGTTCACATGAATCCTCAAGTTTACTCTGACCCAAAAACATTTGATCCGTCTCGATGGGATGTAAGTTAGATATCATGTTTCAATTAGTCATCTTCTTCTACAATTTTGCTTTTACATATGCATCAAGCAACAACAAGCATGTGAAACATATCTAGCCATAATTATGTGCTTTTGGTCGTTCCAGAATTACAAACCAAAACCAGGAACTTTTCTCGTCTTTGGAGGAGGAAGTCGTTTATGCCCTGGAAGTGATTTAGCCAAAATGGAGATCTCTGTCTTCCTACATCATTTTCTCCTTAATTACCAGTAAGCTCTTTTGCTTCCATATACACTATGGATTTGTTTTTATTTTTTAGTGGCAAGACTACGAAGTTGCTGCAATGGCATTTTCTACCTTGTCATTATTCAATTGTTCTGATGATCAAGGAAATGAATTTTCTAAACAGCATCTCTGTGGATTTGGATTCACTTAGATAAATGACATTATAAGAAGTTGTTTATTATGCAATGCACTTTTTTGACACATTATATGCTTATTTGCAGACTCACAAGAAAAAATCCTGACTCTCCAATTAAATATCTGCCTCATCCCCGGCCTGCTGACAATTGTGTTGCAAAGATCACAAAGGTTGGAAATGAACAACGCCAAGATTTATAGGTGGTGAATGATACCGTTGTAGTTGTTCCGAAATAATAATTTATAATATATCTTGAAAAGTTGTACTTTGTTACATGGAAAAGTGAATGAAAATTAAAGATAGTTGAATAATGAAGTCTGTATTTTTTTCTTTAGTGCAATATTTTTCCTTTTATTATTATTTCTTTGGCTCAAGTTGTTTAGTCCTATTTTATCCTCTTTATGTTCTATCGACATACTAAATATGAGTATATCACTATCATCAAATAATCACATCTTCAGTGGCCAGAGATGTTTCGAAAACAGTATCAATTAAATTAAATGTATAACATATTGGTATTTATTTTCCAAGTTTTAGTTGTCGTTAAAAAAAATAAAGCAAAGGATATAAATTTAATTGCCATTTTTTATATGTGATAAATTGATAGATTATAGAGGTGAATTAACTTCACTTATTTCCAATTATTCAGAATGCCAATGGCCTAGTACAAGAATTAACTATCCCAATTGTTTTTTAAGAAATTTTTGCCAAAAAACAAGCACTTGAAAGTGAAAAAAATCGTATTTTTTTGAAGCCGATACTGAAAAACCTATGCAGTCAAGGCTGTGAAAATTCTCGGGGTAAATTATTATTTGCATTTTTTGAAGCGGTTCACCGTTATCTTTTAAAGAATTTAATCTAGAATTGAGCTATATAAGTTGAAAATCAAAATTTTACAAATGAGGACTCTTCACATCTGTTGAAATAAATTGGAAACCTATAAATAAACCCCCAATGTCTCACTTTTGGAGTATGCAACTAGGGGATGCAAAGATGTCAGATGCAACACGCCTTGTGTTATAAGCTTGGAGCTTCGAGCTTGAAGCTAAAAGGAAGAAATTATTATGCGTAGATTTCAAAAGAGACGATCGTCGAAGATGTTTAGTTCTTAAGTATTGAATTTTGTAATCTTCTTTTTCTACTTTTGAAGGATGAACTCCTATTGAATTCTTAGTTTATTTTTTTGGAGTTATTTTATTATAAAGAAAACTGATTAAATCTTTGATTTAATTGATTCTAGTTCTTCAAATCTTATGCACATGAATGTTGCGTGTAATACTTTTTCATAATTTTTTTTTGAGATTTTGATTCTTTCCTAGCATACTAAAGAGGAATAACAAGTTCTTAGTTCTATTTGGAACTCTGAGATTGACCATTAAATTAGAATTCAAAGCATTACATATCACATCTGAGGACATCTTGCTAATATTATTAGACTATGGAAGCAAGTCGAGGGACCGTCTTGCTGATATTATTAGACTACATGATCAAGATATTATAATTTTGGTGGAAACACACACTGATAGCAAGAAGAAGAATCATGTCATTAGACGCCTTAGGAGAGATTGGTGTGGCTTATTTCAGGAGGGCACTGGTTCTGTAGGCTGCATCCTTCTGGCTTGGTGCTCAAGTAACATCCAGGTGACACCGATCCTATTCTCCCCTCAAGTACTTCATTCTTTGGTGAATGTTGGCTCCTTCTCTTGTCTCATCTCATGTATATATAGTAGCGTAATTTCAAATATGTGTAATGACCTTTGACGACCATTTAAATTAACTAAAATCATCTAGAACATTAGCAAATGTAAGACATCATCAAGGATTTCTAGACATCCTGATTATGAGTCACCAAAACACTTGGTGCAACAATAGGACAAGTCTAGCGAGAATCATATGTTATCTAGATCACTCACTAGTTACTAATCACTAGCTGACTTCCTTTCCCAATCCAACTCTCAAGATCTTAGAAAGATATGTCTGTGATCATGCTCCTCTTCTCTTTAAGTTAAATATCAAAAAAATACAAACCAAAACATTTCAAATATGAAGATTTTTTATTTGAACACCAAGAGCCTACAAAGATAATAAAACATGTGATTGCACAATATGATTAAACAACCTCTAATTTAGAGTCCTCCCTTCATTCAATTAAGAAAAAAACCCAAAAATGGAATCAATTGGGCCCAGCTAGAAAACAGAGTAGTGAAATAAGTCAAGATGAACCTAAACATACTAGAAGCCAAAGAATGCTCCATAGAGCTGACAAATGAGGAAAATGAGAAATTAAGAGCCTTACACAATTATAATGTGCTCTATTAAGACAAACTAGGAAACACTCATGCAGTTTGCACATTTTTTAATAAATTAAAAGTATTTATAATTGATTCCGTGCATGCAATTTTAATATTATAATATTATAATATTATAATATTATAATATTATAACATTATAATATTATAATAATTATTTTAAATTTATTTGGTTATAATTTTTTGGAGAAACATGAATATTGATTAAGAAATAAAATAAACATAAAATATAAATAGGGATGATTGAAATAAAAAATAAAAATAAAAATATATGGAAAGAGGAGGTGAAAGATGCCGAATCCATAAAATTTAATTATTATTTGTCCGCATTAACTCAAACTTTTATTATTTTACTAAATAAAAAATTGTTTATATAATATATAAAATATTATGCAATATAAAAAGTCAATCATGGCTAGCGATGCATTAAGTGACAGTAATTGCATAAGTTTTGTTTTAAATGATCACCACATTAAATGCTATGTTGTAATTTGTAACCGAATGAGGATAGGAGGGGTGAGTGGGAGGGAGTTTAGGGAGAGTAAAAGATGGAATGTCAAAAGGTTGTAGACATTTTTTAGAAGATTAATGAGGTATGAAAAATCATCAATGAATGATGTTATTATTATTATTAACTTAAATAAAATGATTAAATATTGAATTCATAAAATTTAATTTTTATTTATCCACATGAGCTTAAACTTTTATTTGTTTAGTAAATAAAATATCATTTTATATAATATATGGATAAGTTTTTTTTAACTAATCACCACATTAAATATGGATAATTATATTTATTAATCTTAATTTCTAATAGCAAAAATATAGTAGAACACATGAAAAAGACCAATAAGAAGGCTTACGAAAAGTATATATATATGTAATATAATTCATAGTAGTGCCAATATAATTATAATCACAGTAATTAATAATAATTTTACAAATGTCTTGTGACTTATTACATGTGATATTATGTTGATTTACTGATAAAAAATGGATAAAAAAATATAAGAATCCGAGAACAAAAAATAAATAGCAATGGTGAAAGAAGAAGCCACCACAACTAATTACTAAACTTTTATTGAACATGAGAAATATGTGCATATATATATAATATAATATAATTACATATATATATATATATAATTACTAAACTTTCATATACATATATAACATTATAGCTTAAATAAGATAATTAAGTATTGAATCCATATTATTTAATTTTTTTATCAGCAATAATTTAAATTTTATATTTTTACTATATATGTATATGTGTGTGTGTGTGTGTGTGTGTATATATATATATATATATATATA
>LTAE01000741.1:60301-72232 GCA_001647135.1 Pontederia paniculata
CAAAAGATTATGATATATATATATATATATATATATATATATATATATATATATATATATATATATATATATAGAGAAAGTAATAATATGGGTTATTTTCTATTGCACTATATGTCCTACATTAAAAGTAATAATATCGGCCTGCTCTCACACAGCGCCGCAGCTCCGTGTTCTGGAGAGCTCTCGGGTTGCTCCCCCGCGCGGTGCGGTGCCGGACGCGTCCTTGTCCTTCGTCTTCTTCGACGTCGCATGGATGCATCTGAATCTGATCGAACGAGTTCTCTTCTACCAGTTCCCCCACTCCACGTCCCACTTCCTCCACGCCGCCCTCCCCGTCCTCAAATCTTCGCTGTCCCTTACTCTCCGGCACTTCTACCCGCTGGCTGGTAGAATCCGGCTCGTTCCAGGCTCCGACAACAGGCACAAGATCCACTATGTCGACGGCGACTCTGTTGCTTTCGCCGTGGCGGAGTGCGAGGACGAGGACTTCAACGAGCTCTCTGGGAGCCACGCGCGCGACCCAACCAGGTTGCTCCCGTTTGTCCCGCTGCTTCCGAAGTCTGCGGACGCTCAGCCCCTGCTGGCCATACAGGTGACTGTGTTCCCGAACCATGGCGTGGTCATCGGCCTGAAGTTGCACCATGCGGCGTGCGATGGCTCGAGCTTCGCGCACTTCCTCTCCTTGTGGGCCGATTGCTGCAGGTCTGGAGGCAGCTCAGCTCTAGCGATTGCTTCGCCCCCGGTCCTCGACAGGACTCTTATACCCGACCCTAGAGGACTTTACTCCATCTTCGGCAAGGCAAACAGCGAGATGGTGCATCAGCGCGCCGCAGCAGAGCCAGAATCCACGGGTGAATACTCAAAAGAACCGTCCAGCGGCAGCGACAAGGTCATCGCGTCGTTCACTCTCGGAGGCGATCAAATTAAAAGGCTCAAGGAATTATTCACAACCAAAGCAGCAGGCGCGGGTGCCTCATTCCACTGCTCGAGCACCACAGTGGCCTTCGCTTACGTGTGGGTTTGCCTCGTCCAAGTGCGAGGGTACGAGAGCGACAGGACCTGCCACTTCTGCTTCGCGACCAACTGCAGGAGCGGTCTGCGCCCGCCGGTGCCAGCCGAGTACTTCGGGAACCGCATTGGCTGCTCCTTCGTGGAGGCCAAGGCGGGTGACTTCGCCGGAGTGAACGGGTTCGTGGTGGCGGCCAAGGCCATTAGCAAGTCCATCGAACTGTTCAAGGAGGATGCGCTGCATGGCGCGGAAGAATGGCTTGAGAAGCTCGCGCGCATATATGCACAGAAGCCGTTGAGCATTGCATCTTCGCCGCAGTTCAAGGTATACAGCTTGGACTTCAGATGGGGGAGGCCGAAGAAGACGGAGGTGGTGTCCATCATGAAGGGAGAAGCCATGTCCGTTGCAGAGAGCAGAGACGGCCGAGGCGGTCTGGAAATTGGTTTCGTGCTTCCGAAACATGAAATGCACGACTTCGCCGCACACTTCCATCGTGCCTACGACTGCCTGTTTCAGCGATCAAATTTGTGTCTGCCTATGGAAATAAATAAAGAAATTTGTGTCTATTCTACATGTAATTCAAGGATAATTCACTCAAAAAAATAAAAAATATGACAACATACATGTCATTACATTTATCAATATTTTATTTTTTTTACCACATGACATATAGGACATAATAGCTTGTCTATTTATCTCTTTTTGAATGTAATAATTCATAAATTTTTGAAAAGTGTATTTCTTTTTTTTCTATTAACCACGTAATTAGTTTGCATAATATTTTTAATTTTGTCTTATATCTGTTAAACATGTTAAAGATCTTAATTTTTTATCAAAAAATTAGACATAAGTAAATATACTTAGAGGGTCATAAATATCAAAATGAATTAACTCTAATATTTCTCTTAATCTCATTTCAACAATTAATATTATGACATTTTTATAATTAAAATGAAAGCATCAAAAGGTCTCGACTTTGTGCTTTTATTTTTTCCAATAATTAATATTATGACGTTTTTATAGATATGATATCAGATCATTTTCTCTTATTTTACAGTTTGTAATCGGCACTAGAGGTTGAGAAAGAAACATAATGGTAAAGAACTATGAACATATTATGTTGCCGCACATTAATTATGAAAGAAGGGATACAAGGCTAGTGAGGAAATGCGTGAGAAGCTTATAAGTTTATACAAGGCTACAAGAGTAGAAAATTTCTTTCTTCTCGCCTTCAAAATATCATTATGGAAAGGGTTAAATAGAGTGTTGCATGAAATTGAGGAATATTCTTTAGGCCATAAAAGTTAGCTGATGCTTCTTTCTTACTCTTGAACATATTGATGGATTATAATTTACCACTTTTCTAATAAATCTAGTTCGTTGGCTCATTGTTCGATATTTCAGGCTCGAAAGAAGATGGTGCCTGTTCTCCAACGTGTTCTTGATGAAAAAAGGGCCAAAAAGGGAGAAAGGTTTACTTTCGGTTCAGAAGGACATGATTGATAATTTAATTGATCTTGAAGATGAGAACTGTAGAAGGTTGACTGATCGATGAGGAAATCATTGAGTACACTTAGTATGTACGGTAATGCCGGCCATGAATCTTCAGGACATATCACTATGTGGGCTACAATGCTTCTGCAGGAAAACCCACAAGTATTTGAAAAGGCAAACGTGCTGCCAATTATATAGAGATCATGTTGGGAATATTGGGTGAGGGATCGATAAAAAATTAAAACAATAAATAAAATGAGAAAGAAATATTTTTTAATATGGTAAAAACTTCTTGATTAATGTGAATAAGAGGAAAATATCCACGGACAAAGAAAGCCGTCATTAAAGAGTTTTCATTATGTTATAAGAAGAGAGTACATCATAAAACCTTAACTCTTATTTATAAGGGTCTATACCGCGGGGGACTTCGCCCCCTGCAACCTCTATGGGAATCAGTGTCGGGCTATGGACTTGGGCCTAACGGCTCGAGCCCTCTGCTACCGTCACAGATTCTCTTTTTTTTCCCTCAATTTCTTTTCACAATTTTGAGTATAGGATATAATAATTCAAGGCACAACAATAAATCTCCACATTGACTTGAATTTTACATAACTCTCAAAATAAAAAGAAAACTCATCATATCCTCCTTTGCCAAATAGCCCTCATGACCTAACTTCCTCTTTGTGAGATGTCAACCAAGTCCGAGCAAAATTCGAACTTGGCAATAAGTAAGCTCTTTGTCATCATGTCTGCAGGATTGTCATGAGTGTTGATCTTCTGAACTTGAACATCTTTCTTTTACACTATATCACGAACAAAATGATATCTCACATTAATATGTTCTGTCATTTCATGATGCATCTGATCTTTTGTAAGGTCTATTGCACTTTGACTATCACAATATATGCTAGTAGCTTCCTCATTCATGTTGAATTCTCGAACTAATCCTCTCAACCTGATGTCTTCCTTTACAGCTTTAGTAACAGTCATATACTCAGCTTCAGTGGTGGTGCTACTGTCTCCTGCAAAATAGCTTTCCTACTAATATCACAATCATCAATAGTAAAAACATAACTTGTGAGAGATCTTCTTCTATCCAAATCTCCTATAAAATTTGAATTAACATAACCAATCAGACCAACTGTACTCTTACCAAATTCTAAACATCTTCAGAAGTGCCTATTAGATATCGCAAAATCCACTTAACTGCTTGTCAGTGCATCTTCACTGGATTAGACATGTATCTACTAACAACACTAACGACATGAGATATATCTGGGTGAGTACAAACCATAGCATACATAATACTATCAACTGCACTAGAATATGAAAATTTTGACATATACTTTATGTCATCATCTGATTGTGGAGAATATGAAGCTGAGAGTCTGAAGTTTGCTGCAATAGGGTGCTAACTGACTTTGCATCATGCATTCCAAATCGCTCCAAGATTTTTTCAATATATTTTTGCTGAGAGAAAAAAAGTCTTCATGAGTGTCTATCTCTAAAGATCTCCATCTCCAAGATTTTCTTAGTAGCTCCAAGATCCCTCATATCAAACTCAGAACTTAACTTAGCTTTCAAACTGTTGATTTCAGATATACTCTTAGCTGGAATCAACATATCATCAATATAGAGCAACAAATAGATAAAGGATCTGTCAGCAAGCTGATGCAAATAAATACAACTATCATACTTACTTCTCATAAAACCAATGCCCAACATAAATGAGTCAAACCTTTTATACCATTGAGGAGGAGATTGTTTGAGTCCATACAAGGACTTCTTAAGATGACATACATGACTTTCTTTATCTTCAACATGGAAATCCTCTGGTTGCTTCATGTATATATCCTCTTCAAGATCACCGTATAGGAATGTTGTCTTTACATCTAGCTGCTCAAGTTCAAGATTATGCATAGAAACAATAGCAAGTAAAGTACAAATGAAGTATGTTTTACAACTGGAGAGAACACATCATGAAAATTAACTCCCTTCACCTGACTGTAGCCTTTAGCAACCAACCTTGCCTTGTACTTAGTGTCTTCATTACTAAGTCATTCCTTCTTCTTAAACACCCATTTGCAGCCAACAATCTTCTCATTAATCGATGATTTCACAAGCTCCCAAGTGACATTTTTTTTGAAGAGACTTCATCTCCTCTTACATAGCTATTACCCATCTGGTATAATCTGGAGCTTGTATAGCTTCTTTGTATGTGGAAGGATCAGTAAATTCAATATTTTCAGCAACACTAAAAGCATAAGCCACCAAGTTTTCAAAACTCAATCTTTGTGGTGCCTTTGTTTCTCTCCTCTGTTTGTCACGAGCCAACATATATAATTGCTGAGCCTCAGGAGAAGCTTGAACTTTAGGAGCAATATCTCTAGTTTGAACATCTTTATTTTCACTAGAAGAATTAATAAGTTCCAGCTCCACCTTCTCCAAACCATTCTATTTTTCTGTATCAGTAATCACAAACAACTCTTTTCTCGAGAAAAGCATCATAGATTCATCAAAAGTGACATCTTGACTCAAAATAATTTTTTTAGTTTCAGGACACCATAATCTATAACCTTTAACACCAGATTTATAATCAAGAAATATGCATTTTCTAGTTCTAGGTTCAAGTTTTCCATCATTTAAATATGCATATGTAGGACAACTAAAAACTCTTAAATGTGAGTAATTAGGAGGACTACCTGACCATACTTCTTCAGGAATCTTCAAATTCAATGATCGATGGGGGGATCGATTGACTAGATGACATGTCAGGTTTATAGCTTCTGCTTAGAAATTCTTTCCTAATCCTGCATTTGATAACATGCGTTGAGCTCTTTCAAGTAAATTTCTATTCATTCTTTCTGCGACATCGTTCTTTTGTGGAGTCTTTACAACTGTGCGATGTCTTACAATACTTTCTTTCTCACATAAGTCATTAAATTTTGAACCACAAAATCCCAGTCCACTATTTGTTCTCAGTCTATTAATAACTTTTTCAATTTATTTTTCTAACAAAGTTTTTCATAACTTAAATGTCTCAAAGATATCATCTTTATGTTTCAGAAAGTAGACCCAAACTTTTCTAGAGAAGTCATCAATGAATGTAAGCAAATATCTATTACCTCCCTTTGAAGGAACTTTAAAAGGACTTCATACATCTGAATAGATGTAATCTAGCATTCCCTGCGTCCTATGGATTGCCGAATTGAAACTGACTCTTTTTTGCTTCCCGAAAATACAATGTTCACATAATTCCAACTTTCCAACTTTTGGCTCTGGAAGAAGACCGTTGTTGCTTAGAACTTGCATGCCCTTCTCACTATATGGTCCAAACGCATGTGGCATAATTTTGTAGAATCTTCTTCTGAAATAGATGATGAAACAACTAATGAACCTGTTACAGTTGAACTAAGAAGAACATACAAGCTGCCAATTTTTGAACATTTCATCAGCACAAGAGCACCCCAAAAAATCTTCATTCCATTTGACTCTATAACAACTTTGCAGCCATTTGAGTCCAAAACACCCAGAGAAATGAGATTATTTTTTAGATCAGGGACATGTCTGACATCTATTAAGGTCCGGACAACTCTATCATACATCTTAATCTGAATAGACCCAATACCAATAGTCTTACAAGCTGCATTATTGCCCATAAGAACAACTCTACCTTCAATTGGCTTGTATGTGGAGAACCAATCCTTATTAGGACATATATGATACGAGCATCTAGAATCGACAATCCATTCATTTTGAAGATCTTGATTTATTAGTAGACGTCACAACCAAAACATCTTCATTTTCGCTCTCGGCTACACTAGCATCGCAACATTTTGCTCCTGATTTCCCTTCTCATTGTTGTCATTTAATTTTTTTTATTTTTGTTTTGCAATTTGTAACACTTTGCCTTGATATGACCCTTTTTCTTACAATAATTGTAGACTTTATCTCTATGCTTCAATTTAGATCTGGATCTATCTTGATTCAGATTTCTTATTTGATGTCTGCCTCTTGCGATCAAACTTGAGGCATGCTCTTCTAATTTGCTGTTGGATCCCAATTATTGTCCAATTTGTCTTTACTCAGAAGTCTTTCTTTCGCATCATCAAAAGTAAGTTTGTCTTTATCATAGATCATAGTTTCTTTAAAAAATTTATATCAAGATGGCAAAGAGCATAGAAGCAATAACGTCTGATCTTCATCATCAATCTTAGTATCTACATTTTTCAAATCATTGATAAGGGTAGCAACCTCGCTAATATGAGATCTGATCGATGTACCTTCTGTCATACGAAAGGTGTACAAGCCGTTGCTTCAACACAAGTCGATTCACTAGGGTTTTTGCATGTACAAAGTTTCCAACTTTAGCCATAGATCTGCTGACGTCTTCTCAGCGAGGACTTCTTGAAGAACATCGTTCGTCAAACATAACTAGATCGCGGACATGGCTTTCTCATCAAGTTTCTCCCAGGCGGATGTCTCCATAGTATCGAGTTTTTTTCCCGAAACGTCTTCTTCAATCCGTTCTGAACCAAGATGGTAAGCATTCGAACTTGCCACAGACTGAAATTTGTGTTGCGGTCAAACTTTTCAATGTCAAATTTCATTGTAGTCATCGTAAAAAAATTGATTGCGAAAAACCTCAAGCTCTGATACCAATTTATTGAGAATATCGGGTGAGGGATCGATAAAAAATTAAAACAACGAAATAAAATGATAAAGAAAGATTGACACACAAATTTTTAACGTGGTAAAACCCTCTTGATCAATGTGAACAAGAGGGAAACATCTACGGACAAAGGAGGTCATCACCAAAGAGTTTTCACTATATCAGGAGAAGAGAGTACATCATAAAACCCTAACGGCCCAAGCCCTCTGCTACCGCCATAGATTCCCTTTTTTTTCTCTCAATTTTTCTTTCACAATTTTAAGTACAGGGTATAATAATTCAAGGGCACAACAATATATCATATTAGCTTCATATATATATTTCAAGTATGTATAACAGGAAACATATGAGTTATTCTTAACATGTCAATATATTAACAGGCGGAGCAAGAAGAAATAAGAAGAAGCCTATCTTCTGGACAAAAGAGACTGACGATAAAGGAAGTCAGACAAATGAAATTTCTTTCACAGGTAGATAATAAAATAACAACTTATATTAAATATAATTTAGCTTAGATGATATCTTTTTAGTAAAAAATTGATATGAATTCTATTAACAGAATAATTCTTCCTTTCGAAGGTTATTGACGAGACGCTACGTGTAGTCAACCTTTCTTTTGTAAATACATACATAAATGGTTAGTATTATATAACACAGTCTGATTAGTAGATTGAAGTAACCAAGTTGCAATAGCTCAGGGAGTTTGGGGTTTTAATATCGGATATCCTTTTTACAGGCTACTTGGTACCAAAAGATTGGAGAATTATGTTGTGGTATCGAAATGTTCACATGTATCCTCAAATTTACTTTGACCCAAAAACATTTGATCCGTCTCGATTGGATGTAAGTTAGAGATCATGTTTAAATTAGTTGGCTTCTTCTACAATTTTGCTTTTATGCTGTGTATGTATCAATAAATAAGTATGTGAAACATATTTAGTCATAATTATATGCTTTTGGTCGTTCCAGAATTACAAACTAAAACCAAGGACTTTTCTTGTCTTAATTACCAGTAAGCTCTTTTGCTTCCATTTAGTGGATTTGTTAGTGGCAAGACCATAAAGTTACTTCAACGACATTTTATACCTTGTCATTGTTCAATTGTTCTGATGATCTGAATTTGCTAAATAAGCATCTCTCTGGATTTGGATTCATTTTGATAAATGACATTATAAGAAGTTGTTTATTATGCAATGCACTTCTTTTGACACATTATATGGCCAGAGATGCTTCAATAGCAGTATTAGTTAAATTAAATGTATAACCTATTGGTATTTAATTAATTTGAGAATGATTGGAATAATGCATCATCGTTTTGCCACACACTTTCTCAACTCTTCAGTGACATTTTTTGTATTAAAAATAAATGTAATGTTAAATTTAATAACAACATCATTTAATATATCCCTGATAAAACTGTGCCAAAAAAAATCAAACGATATTATTATTAATTAATATGTTTCAATTTGCTAAGAATATTCTAAAAGTGTTTACTTTGATGAAATAAATTTCCAGCAAATTTAAAATATAAGAAAATAATTTATTTTCCAAGTTTTGAGTAGTCATTAGAAAAAAATAAACCAAACGATATAAATTTAATTGCCATCTTTTATGTGTTGTAAAATGATAGATTATAGAAGTGAATTAACTTCATCTTTTTCCAATAAAAAAGAACGTCATAGGTGTAAAAATATCAACACCCTTCACAAAAATGAAAGATGGATTGTATTGTGGACAAACTTTGTTCACGTTCAATCAGTCTCGATAATTACATTTCCTACTATTTATACTATTGTTAGTCTTTGATCGCCCGCCTTTGATCCATCGATCGTCCTCAGGTAGTATTGTTAGTCTTCGGTCATCCGCCTTTGATCCGTCGGTCGTCCTCAGGTAGTATTATTAGTCTTCGGTCGCCCGCCTTTGATCTGTTGGTCGTCCTCAGGTATGCTGGTCGTCAGCCCTGATCCGTTGGTGGTCGTCCGCCTTGGTCCGCTGGTTCAATCGGTC
Source organism: Pontederia paniculata (assembly GCA_001647135.1). Lineage (NCBI taxonomy): Eukaryota > Viridiplantae > Streptophyta > Magnoliopsida > Commelinales > Pontederiaceae > Pontederia > Pontederia paniculata. The sequence goes on from LTAE01000741.1 coordinate 69,484, forward strand.
GTCCGCCTGTTGATTCATCGGTCGTCCGCAAGTTTGCTGGTCGTTCGCCCTAGTCCGCTCCTGGTTGTCCGCCCTAGTCCGCTGGTTCATCGGTCGTCCGCCTTTGGATTCGTCGGTCGTCCGATGTTACTCCAGGTTTGCGTTGGTCGCCCGATGTCTCAGCTGTGTGTCAACTTGCACTTCATCATGCCCCCGCAAGTTGACATTTGTGAACATCTAACATTCCTAACTTCTGTATTAACCTTTAATGCTGCTGAATTCCTAAGCTTTTAGTCATAACATCAGCTAGTTGATTTGAAGTAGAAATGTATTTGGTCTGAATTATTTTGTTTTGAACTTTCTCTCTAACAAAGTGACAATCTATCTCTATATGCTTTGTTCGTTCATGAAACATTGGATTTGAAGCTATTTGAATTGCTGCTTTATTATCACAGAAAACTTGAGTTTGCTTCAGATTCTGCAGTCCAAAATCCTTCGGTATTGCAATGATCCAAATAATTTTAGATGTGGTTGATGCCATACTTCTATATTCTGCCTCTGCTGAAGATATGAAAATTGTGCTTTGTTTTTTGCTTTCTAGGAAATAAGACTATCACCTAGTTTAATGCAATATTCAGAAACTGAACGCCTTGTGATCAAGCATGAAGCCCAATCTGAATCACAAAAGCTTGTATCTGATAATTCTTATCAGCTGATAAAAACACTCCAATTCCTGGTTTGCCTTTTATATATCTAACCACTCTCTTGGTTGCTTCCATGTGGGATAATTTTGGAGCATGCATAAACTGGCTCAATGTCTGAACTGCAAAAGTAATATCTGGTTTTGTCATTGTAAGATACAATAATATGTCAATTAATCTTTTGTAGCTAGATGTGTCTTCAAGTAATTTGTCTTCCTTGTTAACATTGAACATATCATCATATTCTTTAGAAGTGAATTTGATGTTTTGTTCTAATGGAGTTTTAGCTGGTTTAGCTGCAGATAATCCCATTTCTGAAACTAATTTCAGAGCATACTTTCTTTGATTCAGGACTATGCCACTTTTATTTCTTGCAACTTCTACTCCCAAAAAATACTTCAAGTTTCCCAAGTCTTTAATTTTAAAATTATGATACAACACTTTCTTTAATTCTTCAATCAGAGTCAAATCATTTCCAGCGATTAACATATCATCCACATAGATGAGAAGTATCACAATTCTATTATCAATCATGCATCTTAGTAAAAAGGGAATGATCATTCTTACTCTGGGTATAATCATTTTTAACTAAAGTAGAAGTTAATTTGCAATTCCATTGTCGACTTGCCTATTTCAAATCATAAAGAGATTTTCTCAACTTGCATACTAGTTTATCCTGTCCTGAATTGCAAAATCCTTGAGGCACATCCATGTATACTTCCTTAAATAAATCTCCCTTCAGAAAATCATTATTAACATCCATTTGAAACAAATGCCAAAAATTCATAGCTGCCAAAGTCAAAGCAATTCTGATTGTAATTGTCTTTGCAATAGGTGAAAAAGTCTCCACATAATCAATACCCTCCTGCTGAGTGTATCCTTTTGCAACTAGCCTGGCCTTGTATCTATCGATAGCACCATCTTGTGAATACTTAATCTTAAATATCCACTTGCAACCAATTGCAACTTTTCCTACAGGCAAAGGCATTAATGTCCAAGTTCCATTTTCTTTTAAAGCTTTGATTTCTTCTTTCATGGCATTCACCCAATTTTTATTCAATCCTCCACCATTTCCTTCTTGTCCTGGTGGGCTGCCTGTTGCAGGTCGAGAGGCTCGGCGGTGACTCATGGAACGCCCCCTTCATTCGATCGGTCTACGGTTCCTGATCCCCTAGGGTTGTACTCGTTCATCTCCAATCTTCTATTCGGAAGAGAAGACTCCATTATAGCTATGACCGATCCTGCGCAGCAGGAAAAGGTGATCGCCTGCTTTACTCACGGCGCAGATCACGCTAAGAAGCTCAAAGAATTGGCCATGTCGAAAGCATCACAAGGAGACACCACCATCGATTCGTTCCACTGCTCCACGCTGGTGGTGACCTTGGCCTATGTGTGGGTTTGCCTCGTAAGAACCAGGTCATACCCGTTCGACAAGCCCGTCCTTCTGTGTCTCTCAGCTAACTGTCGGAGTGCCATGCAGCCGTCGATGCCGTCGGAATATTTTGGCAACTGCCTGCAGGGTATCATCGCGAAGGCCAAGGCAGGCGATCTCGTTGATAGAGATGGGTTCTTAGCAACAGCTAAAGCTCTCGGCAAAGCTGTTAAAGCATATAAGGAGGAAGGCGCGCAAGCTTCGCTGGAGAGATACATGGATATGGTAGACGTCATGAGGCGTGGAGCGATTTCACTTGTTTCATCGTCGCCGAAGTTTGGCATCTACAGCTTGATGGACTTGGGATGGGGGAGACCAAAGCAAGCTGAGTTCGTTTCCGTCACGAGGACTGGCGCCATGGCCGTGTCCGAGAGCAGAGAAGGCGGCGCCGGAGGAGTGGAAGTTGGTCTTGCACTTCCGAAGCATGAGATGGATGCATTCGCTACTCGCTTCTCCCATGGCCTTGAGCTCCTGTTACAGTGATCCCTTTCTAATGCATCTGTGCCAACTTTGTGGTGGTGCGTACGTACTGCAAACATTCTGTATTCAGATCAGTTCTTGTTACAATGATCTCTGTTGAAATGTGATTCAAAATATTGTCCACATCAGCGCCAACATGACATGACTTATTTTTTTA
>LTAE01000742.1:0-10368 GCA_001647135.1 Pontederia paniculata
GCAATTATGGATGATTATTTTCAGCGTATTTGTTATAAAGTTGATGAACCCCTTACACGTCGTCGTGATGAGGATGATTAGGATGATTATGTATTTGACTTTGAGTATTTCTATAACTCTGTTATGTTTTGACTGTGATGTTGTCAGACAGATTGACGAATTTGATACATTATGTATTATCTTATTGTGATGCTTATGTTATGTGTTATGTGATTTTTAATTTGTATTATGTTAATTAGATGTGTATCACGTGATTGGATTATATTGATTGGATTATATTACATTGTATAGTTTAATTATATTATTTTTATAATTTTTTTTAAATGTAACTAAATTGGCGAGCAAATACCGACCAGATAGCAAGCATATTAACTGCCAATTACCGAGCAAATTAGCGGCCAAATTTGCGAGCAATTATCGGCCAAAAAGCGAATATTTTTTTTTTAATTTTTATTTAAAAGACATTTTTAGCGGCAAAATAGCGGTCGATTGTGGCAAACTAGCGAGCAAATTAGCGAGCACATTAGCTGCCAATTATCGAGCAAGTAGCGAGCAAAGACACGATAAATTGTTTTTTAAATTAAAAATACGTTAGCGGTCATATTACGAGTAATTAGCGGCCATTTTACGAGAAGTTAGCGGGCATTTAGCGAGCAGTTGTTTTCCTCGCTAATTACGAGTAAAAATCAGTGAGCAAACTTTTCGTCGAAAGTTGGTCGTTGTTTCCTCGGTAATTATTTTAGCGAGCAATTAGCGAGCAAATGACGAGAAAAAGTTTGTTCGCTAATTGCGTATTTCTTGTAGTGGGGGACTCACAAATCCTGCTGATGTAAGATCGTCTAGTTTGGGATCAATTGGTTGAAAGCCCGCTACATTGACTTCCTTGTGAAATCCTATTTGAAAGCGGGAACTCTTAAATATGACAAGCTATTTTTGTTCGTATTATTTAAAATTATAAGTTCAAGGATACTTTTGTCTTCAACAGTAATGTTGTAATCTGTTAGAGTCTGTCTATAAGTTGTGAGAGACATTGTTTCAATTATTAATGGGTCAAAAATTATGTGAAGCACGTTGATAAAAGTACATTGCTAGTAAGGAACAAGAGAGATAGGGTGTAAGGAAAGTATTTGATCTGCGGGATAATCATGTTATGATGGAATAGTCTTGAGCATTTGTTTTGAAATTTTGCTTGAAGATTAGAAAGATTTTAAGTTTTTGGAGTTTGATGCGTCATAAATTAGTCATATTTTTCATTGCATATTCACTATGATTTTCATGCATTTTGTTGTCATATGCATCATTTTACTCTTTGTTTCACTTCTTTTCTATTAGAGCTAGAGTTACATAATTTGTGTTTTTGCGTATCTAGGGCAATTGGCAGTATGACGGAGGAAGACCATCAAAATCTAGGCTGAAAACATAACTAAATAGAAGAAAATTCAAAGAAAAACCTTCGGTCACGGCCGTGATAGACTTGTCACGGGGCCGTGACATTAAGTGAAAGAAAACAAGTCTTCGATCACGACCTTGACTCCCAAGTCACGGGCCGTGACATCCAGACGCAAAAATATATATTCGGTCACGACCGTGACGACCAACTCATAGGGCATATGACACATTGCGAAAATTGAACAACATTCGGTCAAGGTCATGACGGACAACTCACGGCCGTGACACTTAAAGCGTTCGAAGATCACTTATTCGGTCATAGTCATGATGTGCATATCACGGGCAATGAGATACTTGAAGAACAAAATCGGTCGGTGATGATCGTAATAATCTTGTCATAGGCCGTGAAATTTTGATGGATTTTATTAATTTTGTGATTTGGACGTCGTTTTATGTGATTTTTCGATAGTTCTAATCGTACTTTGAGCTCTATGTTCTCTTCGACGTAGTTTACCAAGTCAAGGACTCTCCAAACCTACAAATAATCCCCAAACCCTTTATTAAGAGGATGTTTCAAGTCTGGGAGAGCCTACACGAAAAGACGATGAAGTACTACTATTTTTTATGAAGAAGATTGTCGTGAAGGTGTAATTATTTTGATTCATAATTGTATCTCTTCTTCTATTGTATTTTCGAATGAGGAACTCCCATGTACTTAATTAAGTTTTTAATTTGGAGAATTATTATTGTACAAGGAAACTGAGTAAACCCTAAGTTTTGATTAATTTTAGTCTATTCAATTTCTTATGTGTATGCATGTTAATCTTTAATGATTTTCATGAATTTTCTGAGATTATGATCTTGTTGTCATCCTGGATAGGAATAGCATGTTCATGGTCTTCGTTGATTCCTGATTTGATTTTGAAATTTTATTCATGACATAATCCATAGTTTAGATAATTCATCTTCAAGCATTTCAACTATCATATTAGGCTAGATTGTCATCTTGTAAAGGAGCAGTCGATCTCTTAGAATTGAGAAAGTTGATTCATCTTGGAGAGGAAGCAATATCTATGGAACCCCTAATCCTCTTAAGAATTGATATAACTCATTTTTATTAAAAAAATTGTGATAAAATCTGGTTTTTTTCCATCTCATCTTTATTCATCGTAGTCTACAGCTTGATGTCATCATAATTCCTATTGATCACATCTTTAATGTTTTCTTTTACTTTTAATTTTTATCTTATCTTTTAAAAGATCATTTTCTCTTATTCATTGTACACCTTTCATTAGTTTGTGAGATTAGACTAAGGTAGAATACAATCTTTGTGGGAACGGTAACTCAACTCATCTTAAACTATTATTTAATAATGACTAGTGCACTTGCTAGCGAAAATTTTAGGATACATTAGCATGCATTAATTCAACTTGTACTCAACAATCTCCTCCACATCGAGGTAAGTATTGTTCCTATGTAGATTCTATGTTCCCCATTCGCCAACTCTTTGAAGTTAATAAGACTCTCCTTGGTCTTGGCAATGTGGTGAGTCGCTCTTAAGTCGATGCATCATCCTTCGAAGTCTGTCGTCATCGTGTTTCATCGCTGCGGCGACGGAAAAATTACTCGATCATGCGTCTTTTTTCGGTCTTCCGCCTCCTTGTTTGCCGGACTAACCATTGTTCTCGTCTTGTTCAAACTTGTTGGGACACATTTCCTATAAGTGGTCAAACTTCCTACAAGTGAAATAAGTTCCTCTTGATAACTTGTGTTCTGCCCTAGGTTTGAACAGTTCTTCTTAGGATTGAAAGTTGACCTGAGTTGCTTGCGATAGTGCATAATATGAGTCTCTTTCTTGTGCCTTTCAACAACCTCCTCCACTTCGAAGACACCAATCTTTTTTTTCCATTTGGCCATGTCACGTTCAATGATAAAGATGGAGGGTAGTTCAACAACCTTTTTTTATGAACTCGTTCACATGAGTAGTCATGACTGTCATGTCGAAGGCAAGTGGAGAGATTGTTGAGTTCTACAACTATTCTAGCAATTCGCATCCTACAACTTCCAAGTTCTTCATCATCACAAGCTTTTTTGTTCACATGATCAAACGTTTTTGTCCGACTTCATTACACATGTGATGTATCTATGCAATAACATTCATGTCCATTTTTGACAAATAATTATCTTTCAAAGCTTCTCAAATCTCATTAGCACTTTTTAAGTGTTTCAATTTATTTTATAGTTCAATAACTACTAATTCAGATTCCAATGTATCTGAATTTTCTAAAGCATAATTAAAGGATGATAAATTTTAATTATTTATCAAGAATAGTAACAAATACTTAGACTTAATCTAAGTATTTTCATGTATTGCTATTTTTTATCAAATAAAATTTCACCTTTAGTAAAAATAAAGTCCTTATAAAAATTCTTATTTAAAAAGAATATCAACAACCAAAAATATTTAAAATATTCAAAATTACTTTATGCCAAAAATACTTTTGTTTTTCGAGATATTAATATATGTTTAAGTTTTAATACTTTACCTAAAATACAATTACTGAAGTAATTAAAGATTAATATCAATTTTGGTACTCGAAATCTCTCAAAATAAATACAGGAATTTTATACAAAAATATTAGTTCTACACGAATTCAAAGCTGTTTCTATAATACATTTTTAAAAATTCTAAAGTTATAGGATAAATGGGAAGTTTAAATTTAGTATTTCGACAAAAAATATATCTCGATGGATATTATTTGAAATCAAAGCTAAGGACAATGTTTTGGCAAACAAGATATTCTTCAAAAAGATATTTATAGGAGACAGACAATTTAAAATAATTTGTTTTAACTTTAATCTAAAAAGTAGATATGAAGAATATTTTTTTAAATGTTCTTAGTATAAAATTTGCACAAAAATGATAAATCGATTTCAATAGTGCAAATATCCAAAAATATTGTAGTAAATTTTTAATCCAAAATTAATCCAAGATTTTGTGAAGAAATTTTCTTGGTAACATTATTTGAAGAAAACTTTCTGTACGTAATATCTTTCAAAATTAATTGAAATACTTTCGGCAATGTTGTAAACTAGTATGTTTACAAATATCGTTTTGATAATAAGAGAATAATATATTCGTAAATATTTCAGGATTTATATATAAATGGTATATTTTGGAAATAGGTTTGTAGAATGAAATATGTTTCCTTCAATAAACAAATTTTGTAAATATATTTTCAGAGATAGTGTTTGCAATTTTATATAATTGAATTAAAGTTCGGAATATAATTAAAAAAAACTTTTCAACATAAATTTTCAGTAACAATAGTGAATTTTAAAATCTAATTTAATTTTAATGATAAATTTCACAATGATATTTCTGTTGGCAACAATAATTAATGATTTCTGTAATTCACCGAATTTTTTTTAAAAGGTTTACTTAACGGGCCTTCTAATCAAAATTCAAATGGGCTGGATAAGTACATGCAGTTATAAACGGTCAGGATCCAAAGCAGATATAAAAACTTACGATCCAGATTTAAAAAGAATTATGACAAGTAAGAATAAATCTATGCATAGATGGACGATTGAGATTTAACCTTGTAACATGATAGATCTACGGTTGGAATTGAAAATAAAAATACCATCCTATGGTTCAGATTTAATCCAAGTATCTACGGATTTTACTAGTTCAAAAAGAAATTGACGGACATGATTAAGAATAGAAATCAATAATGATCGACGAACTGGATTTAACGTAGAAGGAATCGACGGACAGGATCTATGCTACAGTAAAATACTGTTGATCATCTTCTCCACGGCGATGTTACCGTTTAATCGTTCGAAGAATAGAATTCTTTTTATCAAAGATGTCCTTTCTTTCTTTCGTTTCCTCTTATCAGTTTTACTTTAAAAATTATTCCGTTTGATTCAAAATATATTATACTTAAAATAGATATAATTATACTTTTAATATAGTTATGCTTAATTTTTATTCTCATTTATGTTAAATTAAGAAGAAAAAAATTTGCGAGTTATTTTAATATGTGTTTGATTGAATATTAGAATAGATAAGTATAAGTTATATATTTTTATTTATGAAATATATTTAAAATTAAAATATTTTTTTATCAATTTTATGATAAAATGATTATATCATTAGATAAACATACAATTATAAATAAAATATTCTTTTTCATATTTTCTCAACAATATATTTTTTAATGTAGTTTATTATATCTTTATTTCTATTGGATACTAAGAATTAAACTTTAAATTAAATGCATTATCTTTTTGTTTTAATTATATTTACAAAATATTACATATTTCATATGGTTTTATTAAATTTTTATATAAAAGAGCTGATTCTTTTCATTTGAATATTTAACTTGTTAAATTATTTTGATTAAATATATATATATATATATTTAATTTGTTCAGATGTATTTTTATTAGATATTAGATTTATTATTTTTTTATTGAATATTTTATTTGTTAACACTTATATCCAACTTGGGTATAATCTAATACCCACCTTTTATTAAGTATAATGTTTTGCATCATTTATACCCAAGTTGGATATAAATAATTTATTTTCAATGATAAAATTGTCCTCTACAAAATCTGAATGTAATTTAGGATGTTTGAATATAAATTAAGGGATAAATCTTTATCCCTTAGTTTATACCCCAACCAAACACAACCAGTGAAACTATTGTTGTCTTATATCAATTGTTTGTTAGATTCCATAACCAGAATACATCCCTCTCGCTTTCCTCTAGCTTTTTATTTTTTTTATGAATGCCTGATTCTTAAAATTATGACATTAAATTTACTATGGATGTAAGATCTTCTTTCTTTTAATTTTTTTTCATTCATCGTAAATTTAATATCCTACAATTGATAAAATAAATAATATAATATTATTACTTAAGTAAGTAGCGCTTTCATTAAATCTCAATAAATTAACATATGATAAATTTATTGTGGTCATAAAATTTGACATGGAAAACTGATAAAATTTCAAATCACCCAAAACATACCTTAAGCAATAAAATAAAATGCACTACATTCACCGAAAAAGATACACTGCCACAAAAAAAAACATAGAATAATGGTAAAGTTCTAGGTACACATTATTAATTCTAAAAGTACAAGTTAAGAAAACTCTTAATTCCAGTTAAAATTATATTCCAATAAGTAGCACAACACTAAACAGAATTGAAAGAACGACAACGATAGATTTATTGATCTTGCTCGTAGTAGATGAACTCGGCGGACTTGACACAGGAGATGAACTCGGTGGACTTGACACTCGAGAATTTTGGCATGCACCTGCACCGTCGTCATATCTGGAAGTAGAGTTTTAACAAAACTTTGTCAATAACATAAAATGAAGAAACCATAAAGAGATTTATTTTTATTTCTGTTTTTTTTATCTGGTCTTTCTTTACGACAATTTAATTTTAGTGTAAAGAGCGCAAGTCCTTTTTTTTATTTGTGGAAAATCAATATAGAACGAACGGGAGTTGGAATTGCTAAATGCATGGCCAATTTCACAAAAAAAAAATAATAATTGTTCAAAGATATATAATCAACTGTATATCTTACAAGGCATCCTTACCTTAATGTAACCTGCCCTTCGTTTGCTCTCTGACGAAGTGAAGCAGGAATTGGCGCAGTTGAGTAGTTGCATGGCAATACTCTGGAGTTGGAAGAAAGAGAAAGAAGGAAATTAGACAATCAATTTTCATTTGTTTCCTATGAAAATCGAACCAAAATTAGCATTTATATATAAGTCATGCTCACAAGACAAGGAATGACTGCATTTTTCCAAAATTGTCAGGTATTGCACCTGTCAAACTGTTGTTAGACAAGTCCCTGAAACATAGCAAATGAATGTACAAGTTAGTTTTCGTCAGCTAGTAATATACTGAAACACAAAAGCCGGAAGGCCAATTAATTAAGTGATAATTAAATCTAATTTCATTATGGTCCATATGATGAACTGATGGAAAGGCAAAAGAGCTGCTAGTTGGCACTTACAGGTAGGTGAGTTCTGTGAGGTTAGCAAAAGAAGAGGATATGGGGCCACTTAATCCGCTTGATGATAGATTTCTGCAAATGTAGTCTCACATTTTAGAGAAAAAAGGAATTTTAACATAATAAAATTGTGTGTTAATTGCCTTTTGGATATATATACTCACAATTTTGTGACCCTTGACGAAAGAGATCCATATGTGCAACTCAGACCATCCCAAATGTATTTGCGAGGAGAACATGGATCGCCCATCCAATTTCTATTCACTATACCATATTGATCCCTGATATCGTTTATGGCATAAACTGATAGCCGAAAGCATCAAGAAAAACAAAACAATCTAATGATCATTGACAACGCTTTGAAAGAGGAACTATGGGTAAATGAGTATGTTGTAATATAAAAGATTATTGTTCAACATATAACCTTTTATCGGTAAGTTGATTACACTGGTTAATTCTATTGATTAATTTTATGTTTAATAATTTGGTTCCGCTTAATATTTCCCATATTTATATTTATATTTATATATTTAATGTAAATATATTATCCTTAGGAAAAATCTACAATTCGTAAATGTAAATTTCAATTTAGTTGGAGTAAGTTTAGTTGAGTGAATCTACAAATTATAACCAGCCCTATCCATTCTTAATGGACGAGATTTGATTCGACAATTGAGTCATTTTACTGCATTTGTTATATTCAAATATATGTATATCATTACTATTTGTTATATTTTGATAGTTACAGAGGTGTAAAACTAATTTTCTTTGAAGTCTATGAGAGACAATATTTTTTTTAAGTTATAGAAAGTTAATATTATGACGTAATACATACTACTTCAAATACTCCAACTGATTAAGACATCTCATCATATTTTAACTTTAAAGAACTAGTAATTTCCAATATCGATATCCCAACTTTAGTTATGATTCCAAAAATTAGTATTTTCAAATTTGTTTTGTATTTAATTAGTATACCAACTATACAATCGATTTAAGTCTGATAATTAATTAGTTTCCAACAATATACTCTATTCGAAATTGATCATTTTTATATATTATGATTATAATCACTCAGGCGGTTCTTAGGGAGAGTTTTTTGTCACATGTTTTTTTTAAAAGAACTTGTCGCATGTAATATCTCCGAATTAAACTGTCGAAGCGTATATATGTTGAGTATCATATATAAAATATATGATATCGGTGATGAAAGAATCATGTTTTTCAAACGAAGGGATGCTTGGATGAGCTTCTGAGATGATGAGCCGATCAAATAAAATTAATTTATCAGCTCACTCGTAAAATACTTGATTTTGTTAAAAAGAAATTTGCTGATAAAATTCATTTTTCAATACTATCCATTAAATTGTTTAATGACTCGTGACTTAAATTAACACGCATCTACTACTTCTTTTGAAAATATTACCCTCATATAAAATTATCTGTCATGTTCACTTTGTACTCATTTTTAAATTCTTTAATCAATTAATTAAGAAGTTAATCTAAAACACATATTGAATTATATAATCGAAATATATAACTATAACATATCCACATTTCAGTTATCTCTGGAAAGATGATCACTTAAAAAATAACGATATAAGTGCATGTGAGGAATATATATTAGGAAGAAAGTAATGAAAGAAGGTCAACGTACCGTCTTCAAAGTCAGTCGGCACTTCGGTCGCCGGAATGACAGAGTACACTTCAAATGCATTGATGAGGGGCGGAAGAGTCGAGTTAGTGGTGGCGTTCAGCAAGTACTCATACCGAGTGTAACCACTAAAGTTCACGGTGCTGTATATATAACCAGACGACAAGTACGGCGGGCTGTAATTTGCGAATCTCAGATATCCATTCCTGTACACGTCGAACAACCTTGTCGAGTTCTTGGTGAGGACTTTCACCTCGGTGAAATAGAGGATGTGATAAAACTCTTCATCCGTGGAGTCAGCATCGAAACGGAATTCAATGGTAGTGCCATTTCTCGGTGTGGCCGCTGTCTGGAGAACTGCAGAGGGTGCTTCGAAGTCATCCGGTGTAGCGACGACACTCAACTTGGTGGATAGAGTAGTCCATGCGTCTACATTGAAGGGCTTCCAAAGCCGATCATAAGGGTCTTCCGGGTACCTATATTAATTCTCATGTTAGTTATTTTATTTTATTTTTTTTTATGGGCAAAAGGATGGCCAGTGTTGTCTAGTCATCCAAAAAGTTGGAGAAAATCTGATGGTCGAATGGGGCATTCCGAGAATCGAACTCGGGACCTCTCGCACAAAGCGAGAATCATACCACTAGACCAAATGCCCTTCATATCATGTTAGTTATTTTGACACTATCTCTCATGATATTAAGTATAAATTACAAGTTCACAGCATCGTGCATAGTTTTGCGTTAGTTTGATCAGTTTTTCACACTTTACATTCAACATTTCCTGCAAGATTATATATATATATAATATATAGGACGAGATTTCCATAGGCAACTATGTCCTGAATGTTCTCTTTAATAAGGTCGCCTTGACCGGACTCTTCACCATATAACCTTTCACCCTCATCCAAGTACGAGAGAGTGATTTTGCCGAGGGCTGGATTCACTCACCAACATTCCTAACTTCGAAAGGAGGATGATATGAAGTGCACTTTACCACCTCGAATGGCGTGAGCCACATGCGGGGAGACCCGCACGTACGGTTTTAAGGGGGATCCGGCCGAAAGACCGGCCGGCGCCCACCGACTAGAGGGAAGTCAGCTCGACTTGCCCACCGAAAAATGATTAATGATACATCAGGGCCGGGCGGGAGGTGAAGGCCAGAAGAAGAAGAGAAGTGCGCTGCGCCTTCCCGATAAGGAAGAGGAGAAAAGGTGTTGTCATCCATCTCGACCAATTTCCCGGAAATCAAGACCGGCTTGCCCGATCGTGAGACTGCCTGTT
>LTAE01000742.1:25136-44641 GCA_001647135.1 Pontederia paniculata
GATTAGATCTGGACCGTTATAACTCACTTTAGATCTCAATCGTTAATGTTGTATGATTTAATCTGGGCCGTTAGATCTAGACATTTATAACCTTCTTTTTATTTGATCAAATCTATACCATTAGATCTGTTTTTATCTTGATCCTATAATCTTGACCGTCCATTTAAATTGATTTATAATTCACATGTTTTATAATTAATATTAAATCAATTTTTGGAAAATAATTCTAGTTTTAATATCTATAATTTTGGGAAAATAAATTATCTTTTATTTTCGGATAAAATTAGTTTATTCAATAATTTATTTATTATTGAATTTATTTTCGGATTAAATTAATTTTAGAAAATAAATTTCATTTATTTACTGACAAATTTATTTTCGGATAAGTTAATTTAGAAAATAAATTTAATATTTAAATTTAAATTTATTTCAAAACAAAGTTTAGGGTTAAAATCTCACCACTAGTATATTTACATATTAAAATTTTTAAAGTTGAACACTTGGGGGTTACTAAAAGCTAACCGGTTTGGTCGGTCCAACTCGAATCTTGATCGAGTTTGATTGCTCCAAAATGATTCAATATGATAGGCGGATTTAGATTGACCCATGAACCATTTTAAAGACTAGATCAAGATCGGATCGGTCCGATCGGCCGATTTGGTTTGAATTTTACAATCCTAGATCCTAAGTGTCAAAAAGTGAAGCATGAAATATTCGAGAACTTATGAGCCGTTTACTATATAAGTAATCTAAGTGATAATTCAGATTATCATTTTATTTATAAAAAAAATATTACTAAATAATATATATAATTTTATCAAAATACCCTCCATAAATGTTATTAAGTTAAAAATTATATATTATAAAATTGAAATTATCAACTTAAATCATACATCACAAATTAATATTTTTAAGTAATTAATACCATTCAAAATAAAATAATCTTTATAATTAATATCAATAATAATAATTAAAAAAACTATTTTTATTAGTAATATGATAATATTAATATAATATTATATAAACATTTGAAATAATATTTATTGCTGCCATTAATTATTATTATTATTATTATTATTATTATTATTATTATTATTATTATTATTATTATTATTATTATTATTATTATTATTATTATTATTGTTAATTGTGTTGTTATTTGTATATGGTATATTTTATTGTGTTATATTTTATTTATGAAAGATTTATAATGACAAATATGAAAATTAAATATAAGTAAGATTACTACTCAGATGGTAATATGAATAGACACTCTCTTTTAAGTAATTTAGACTGTCACTTTATAAACAATATTCAATGCTAGATAAATCTAGATTTTTATAAATCAAAATAAGTAATAGAGTAATATGCTAGATGTACAAAGATTACTGATAAGGAAAAATCATGGAATATTTAATATAGACTATTGAACCATCGAGAAATTAGGAAGAATATTTTTTATTTTTATTGATCGATAATTTAAATTACTATTAAAATTTATTATCACTTTATAAATTATCAATAACATCATATTATTATACATATTAAATTATAATTTAAATTATTAAAGAGAAAATATTAAAATTCCTTCAACAAATATTTTTGAACTTTAATAGTATATTAATATTTATAAATAAAAGGGAAAATAGGAAAAAAAATGACTTTGAAAAGAATATATGGAATTTACAATATCAGATATTCATATATAATCCTGAGAAGTCGAGAAGATGATATTCAACAATTTTATTTTTCTATAAAATATGAATATTTTAAAATTTTAATTGAGTGGATGATTTTATTAAAATAGACCTCAGACTATTAGTAATTTGAAAAGATATCTCTCATTTTTTTTAAAGGAAAAGTTAGATTACTTAAGAAGGGGATTTATTTTTGTTTAAATTGGTCTGGTATTTCTTTGCGACGAATTTATTGTAATGTAAAAAAGCAGCAAAATGTTGCTTTTTTTCATTTTCGGAATATTAGCATAAAATGAATGTGTGTTACAATTTTTTCATCAGGGATCAATAATTTTTTCTTCAATTGAAATCCAGTGACGTGTGCAAAGTTGCTAATTTCTGACTAATCAATATTTGAATAAAAATAGAGAAAATAAGGAGCGAATCTGAAATACTGCCAACTTATCTTACTTATCCACTAATGACTATTGAGTACGCCGAAATAGTTTAAGTTAAATACACTTTTAAAATTTGTTGTTAAGTTATCTCCATTATTTTTTTGTAGCATGATATATCGGATTATTACATCAAATATTCAAAATTTCTATTATGATCAACTCAACTGAATGACAAATCCAAACCGTGACTTGAGGAAGACGAAGTGAGGAAATGAATTGGAAAAGTTGTTACAAGTGTGTAATTTATATTATTAATTTTTTGAAAAATAGAGCGCAAATGAGTAATGACATTCCTAAAAAAAGGCTGATCATTCGATCGCAAGTCATTTTCAGTGGCTAATCTATAAAAGACTGATTTATCGACGAAACTTTTACCAAACGTTGAGAGTTCAAAAGATCGGAGATAATTGGATTTGAGCTATCCATAAGTTGCATACCAACTTATAAGCGCAACTGTAACTTTCCTCTTTAGTTTTTACATTTTCGGCATTACTTTTCTGGAAGGAAACTAATTCGCGATTTACTTCTTTGTTATCATAATAGGAACCAAGTCAAGTTGAACAATTAACTTGGAATGATGCATGCATGACTGCACAATTTGGGTGGTGATCAATTCTTGACCCAATTCTTTCTTTTTGTTGATCATAATGATTTTTTTTCTTTTCTTTCCTGTCATCATGATTATAAAATAAAGAACTGAGTCAAGAGTTGGTTACCATCTAAATAGCCTTGCATATGGGGATAAACTATGCATATAAACTATAAAGTGTGTATCAATAGAGCGAGTGGTCATGTGTTTATCAATAGATCGTCTTCGTATTTATAAAGAATGATATGGAAACGGTTGCTCAAGTTATTTAACCGCTCTAGGGTTAAATGGTAACTGATGTACAATTAATTACAGTTTTTTTTAGTATTTTATTAGTTTTGTGAATTGAAAGGTAACCGCTAAGAGCATACTCATTATTTATGTATGTATACAAATATGATCACTAGACCTTAACTCAATTACACGATTAAGGATATGGTCCAGCGAAAAAAGTCATGAGCTGTTTGGTTGTGCCATGCGTCAGTTTTACTTAAAAGAAACATTACTTCATTCTATTAGGCAAAAATTAAATATCCACCGCTAATAAAATTTTAAATAACAACAATATTTTTTTAGAATACTAAGAATATCAACGTAACTACCCTTACTTTTTTTGTTTGGGTTACCACCTCATACGAAAGTATTGCTTTTGATTAATTTAATTATTTTAAGCGTCGTTTTATCTCATAGCGTTTTTTTGCATTTATAAAAAACACTCGAGAATTTGAACCAACCCTCGTTCATTATGTCCAGTTATTGATATAATCCCAGAAAGACATGATTAATTTAAAATTATAAAATTATTTAATGAAAATTTTCTAGATATCTATAAATATGAGTAATAAGTAGTTTTCATATTGATAATTTTGTGTCAAAACACTTCCATTTTCGGTTCATTTCCAACTTAAATGCATATTCTCTCATGTTTATCATCCCATTTTTTTTCAAATTATTTGTGTAGCTGATATGTAGAACTTTATACCAAAATATATGCATACATTGATAAAATTTCAGCTCTCTTTATCTCATTTTGATTTACTAATTAATTGTTGACCTAATTCATTCTATTGAATCACTTTATGAGGAACACTTCTGATTTAGCTGCTCATTGGAAACTAATATATGAGATGTTGTTTGTTGTTTTGTCTTTAGCACACGATATTTTGGAGCTGTCAGATTCTCAAATTCTGACTATATCTGCTGCCTTTTTGAGTTGTTGCTGCAGAAGCTGCCACTTGTCCAAAGCCTTCCACCTTTTTGAAGCTGCACCATAAGATTCTTTTGGAGGGGACATATGGTACAATCAGGGAGGAGAAGAAGAATCAGAAGGTCCTGAAGAAGGATATAAGAAGAGAAAAAGCTGCTCAAGAAGCTCTCACTCTTCTGGACTCTCTCTCTCTCGCTACATTGAGCGGTTCAGGAATCTGAGGCTGTGGAGGGTTGGAAGAAAAAGGCTGCACAAAACAGGAAAACTGCTGCTGAGAAGCTTTCAGTTTGATATTTATCTTCTCATCTATTGTTCTAAGTCATGTATCTATTGCAGAACACTCTATTGTCTGTAACTTTGAACTCAGAAATGTGTAGCTAAATTTTTTGTTTCCTAAAGATGGTAGTAGTCTAGGATGATACTTGTGTGATGATGAGACATTTTTTTTATAGAATGACAGTTTCTTTTATGGATTTTAAATCTGATTTGTGAATGTGTTAATGATGGAAATATTGCTCAACAGCTATGTTATTCTGTAATGCCACAAAACTTTCTATTTCTATTGTTTGATATCCAAAAGGGGTTCAAAGGCATTATTTCCTTATCTTTGTGTAATCAGATTGGGATTTATTGTGTTTTGCTGCCTGAGAGATGTGTTTCAGCAGTTATATTTCATCGAGATGCCGAAAGACTGTTTTCTTTCCTGTTGTATGTTTCCCTTGAAANGTGATTCTATTTCTTATTGATCCAAGATTTAATTTTGATTTGTTTCATTTATAACACAAGTAAAAGTCCTAGATGAACCCTACCTTAGGAAATACCTCCCTGACTTAACATCAATCTATAATTCTTTTCCCTGCTTAGTTTTATAATTTTATAATTTAAAATATCAAAAACATTTAGTCATCTTTTGCTAAAACTAGATTTCAATAATTACTGATACAAAAATCTGATACTCGTGCTTTGTAGCTTCCCTTTTAGTTTCAGTTTATAGTTTTCTATTTTTTGTTTTTAGTTAGTTTCTTCTTTTAGTTAGTTAATTCTGTTAAATTAGTCTTTAAGTTTCAATTCACCGTGGATACGATACCCGAGGTTAGCTACTCGACCTGTGCACTTGCAGATTTGAGGAAGCTAAGGGTTAAAACTTGATTATCATATTTCATATGCACCCATCCATACACACAATTCATCATATAAACTCATAGCACCATAATCCTCACATCAGTGGATGACCGAAGTACCAGACGACAGTTCAAGTGGAGACTTCACCAGAGCAGCGGTCGACCAAGCCAGGAGCAGTGGGTGACCGAGGGGTAGGTGAAGGTACTGTACTTGCATTAACGGCTAGTTTTCTGAGCGAGAGAATTAAGTCGTTAGTGCAGAGTATATATTGTAATCCCAAGAGTCTTGGGAAGTAACTTTGGCAAAGCTTTAGCAGATTAGCTAGTGAGAGCTTGAGCGAAAAAACCTTAGTTCCTCTTCTGCGATACAAATGAAGAATCCATGATAGAAGGGATTGTGAGTTTCGCGTGAACTGTAAGAGTTTATCTCCTTGCCCTCGAAAAAGAAAGGAGAAGTTTTAAGGGAACCTTCGCCCTTGAAGAAGGAGTTCAGTGATCTCTAGATCTGGGGTTCGAGAAGACCTGAGCGGGGACGTAGGCCAGGAGTTCGGCCGAACCTCGTCAACAAACCTCAAGTTTGCTTGCGTGTTTTCTTTCTTTGCTCTTCTCATCTACTTGTCTATATTTTGTATCTATATGCTTCCGCTAATATAACTAATCTAGTTTAACAAAAGAAAAAGAATTGAATTATTTTAATACACCAATTCACCCCCCTCTTGGTGTCATCTAGATCCTACACTACTCATCTCCTTAAGGTTTCACTTTTTTTCGCTAGATCAATGACTATTTTGCGGCTTGGAAGGTCAAATGCGTGCAATTATTTTTTGGTGCATAAATACATGCAAAATTTGTTTATTATTATTTTAGACGTACTTACCAGGTATATTGATTGTTGTTTAGAATATAAATATAAAGATGTTTTTCCTATAGATTTAATTAAAATTTTAAAATTGTTGATAGCATATCTAATTTAACAGTGTTAACCACCATCTAGACAGAATTCAAAGCATCTAGAGCATTATATATTTTATTTTTCATTTTTCATAAAAAGTGAGCTTTTATATAATAATAATTGTTATAAATGTTAATGATGCACATTTAAATGCTCCCTAGTCTATTAATATAATTTTGAAAGAAATAATAAAAAATACACTTAATTGAGTAGGTAATATCAGTTATACATCTCATCAATCGTAGTATACTTGATTTATGATAGACGTTAAATTTATCTCCTAATTATTTTATATCTATTGCAAAAAAATAAGGCAAGGATAACAAAATAAGTTTGGGCTTTTTGATTTTATAACACACGGAAACATCAATGCCATAAAAAATTACTTTGCATTATGTGCATATCTCCATCTTACTCATGAATTTTACAAGATGTTTTACAAGATGAAAAATATATTCAACAAAAACTTCAAACAAAAAAAAAAGCAGGTACTAAACTTTCCATACAAATGAGTTGAAAGGAAAACATACAACTGAGTTAAAGTTATGTTCCTATAAGTAGCCCAGTAAATACTACTGAAGTAACCACGACAATAATAGTAATCCTGATCTTGTTCATCCAAGATGAACTCGGTGGACTAGGTAAAATAGATTTTTCACATTCATTTACATCGTTGTTGTAATGTCCCGAAAATGCGTCCCGCCACACGGACGAATCGATATTTTTCACATGCTCGGAGCGATCTCCAAAATGCTATGGGATAATGAACTTGACTTGACCATTGACAATCATGGTCAACATACAAGATTTAAGAACATGACAAAGGAAGATAGATCGACATACGATAAAATCAGCGGAAGACATATAAGATCACGACACGAGTAATGAATCAACAGAAGACATTAAACATGATTAACAAGAGACATAACCTATAACCTTATCACTAAACATAAAACATACTTGTCCATAAAGGTCATTTGGCATAAACTTGACATACATGAACTTGCCCGAAGGTGATACATAGTCTTTACAACATGATAGAAAGGATAAAGACAACATAAAAATGACTCTAAGATATAGCCCATACTTAACAATGTGCATTAGCCATCATTAGCAGCGCCATCATCATTTAAGCACCATTTTTACTTCTCACGTGTAGGATCCAAAAGCAGGGGACTTTCATCCCATTAGAGTATGTAAAGATCGAAGAATAGATGAATTGTATCACCCATATATGCAAAACCTACATAACATGCATAAAAATATCATAATTAAACATGGAACATAACATAGGATTTTAACCCAACTTAAGGTCAACATATGACCCTCATATTTACTTTGCTTTAACTTCTTAGCCAATTATGCTCAAAGACTTAATTTAAGTCTATCTTTCATCTTTGCTTACTTTCTTGTCTTGCTTATGCATTATCAATATAATGCATCTTTACATTCTTCTTAACTTTATTTTATTTGGCATTATCAATATAATGCACCATATATTTAGCATTATCAATATAATGCATCTTTAACCATGAACGACATACTTAGCATTGACTTTAAATGCATATAGCCCTTTTGGTTAACTTTACCATTCATGTCATTCTTCATCTTAAATCTTCTTATCATGTGACATTTTAAAAGTTAACCATCTAACTTCACATAAGTCGTCCCCAAGTTGTCCTCATAGTCACATGTCATCTTATTATCTTATTTGATTAATGGTCTTAGGCACACCAACTTGTTTAGGTTGATCAGACCAAGGATGCACTCTGCACGCTTCATTGTGCCCCACCTTTGGGCAAGGGAGACTCGTACACCGAGTAAGGCGAAGCGTCAATAATCTCCTGGGAAGCTCGTACACCATCTTCGGTGTCGTGTTCACCTTCTCATCTTATCTTTTAGGTATGCTTACATTTGTCTTAATCCATCTTTTAATTACAATACATCAAACATCAAAACAAGCATTACATTGTTTATCTTTTAACCTAGTTACGACTGAACATATAAATCACATTTAGATTATCGTCAAGCATCACATCAATGTCTTTAACATACTTAATTACATGTAAGAAAAGGGTGAGCATCTATCTTCCTTTTTAGAAGTGTATGCGTAGGAACAATCAAATCGTAAATCGACCAAAATATAAAGTTCTATGCATCAGAGTGAATTGCCCATATTGAACAATACACTCTGGTAATATTGATCAATACGACCCGTATTAATCAATACGATCGACCAGTATTGACCTATACAGTCGTATCGGTCAATACGGCTCAATTCACTCAGTCGTATTCTTTCGGCCGAAAGGATTTCGGGCAGCCCGTACTGGCCAATATGGTCGTATCGGGCTCCCATTCGATTTACCTCTTTTTCTTATACAAAGAATGTTGGTTCGCCCTAGGTTCACGTGTTGAGGGTCCTAAGTCATTTCTATCATGGAATTGAATATTTAAACATCTCATACATAGCATAGCATCAATCATAACATAAAATACATGAGTAATCTATAGTTCTTGTATAGAAATGAGTTTAACATAAACTCTAGACATGCATCTTAACCTTAAACCTGATTCTTCCTTCTCCTTTCATAGCATTGATAAAAATCAGCTTTAGTCTCCACTTTAGATCATGAAGATTAGTGGAGAAAAAGTCTCCATTGCATATACACGTTTCATCAAACACCTAACATGTATTATGTATTTTTCACATAACCTGAGATGTAATATGCATCATTTGACTTTCATATACAATGAGGCTTAAACTTTAAAATATGAACTTTGTCTTAATTCTTCCTCTTTCATAAGATCATTTGCTATCAAAGTGAACAATTAAAGCATGGATAGAAGGAGATGATCCTCTTTACATACATTTTTTTAGCTTGCCCTCATTTTCTTTTCTTTTTATTTTGCTTCTTCTATGTAAATCTGGTGATTCTTCTCTCCTCCTCCTTGATTTGCTTCTTATTCATGGTATTAAGAATCCTAACATCAATTATCAATTACTTAAAAAATATCATATAGCACATATTAATTTTTCAGCCTATAGAATAGTTTAACACTTTTATTACTACAAAATTCGTAACTCTAATTATACAATCTGAATTATATGAAGCCAACCCTATTTGAAGCTACACTCCAGCATCTATCTGCAATCTAAATCTCAATCCCTAATCTTATATTTCCAATTTACTATGTATTTTACAATTTTGTCATGATATGGTTAAGGACAAATTGATAGTGCCTTAGTATTTTGGACATAACTGCTATAATACAACTCAGATTGGGGTAAAATCAATTGCTAGACAAACTAGACTTCGATACCTACGTGTTGATATATTATTCACGAGTTTTGAACAACTATAGCCTAGTCAAAGTGATCTCCTAAGATAACCTATGAAATCTGGACAGACTCACAATTGTTGATACTCTTTAATAAACCATAACACTCCTATGAGTTCATAAATCTCATCTACTTAACAAAAACAATCATCATAATCCACTATATACTTTATAATAGTTAAATAAAAGGAGTATAATATCCTCTACGTACCTTGTTAGTGTTCTTCCCTAATTGTTCTTCTCTGTTCTTCTTTGCTTCATCTTTGCACCTTCTTTCCCCAAATTCTTTGCTGAAATCTCCTTGAAAAGATGATGGGTTGCTATTGGTTCCCCTTGCTCCTTGATGGTGATATAAACAAGGTGTGGTGAAGCTAGTTTTGGATGAGAGAGAGATCCAAAAATTGGAGTTTTATGGATGACTTGAGTGGGTTTTATGGTTCAATGACATGGCTTTTAGGTGGGAAAGTGGGCCCCACATATTGGGTATTATTTATGATCATTACATTATTAAATCTGAAAGTATATAACGAATTTTAAGAGCGCATTGCCAGTAATATGGAATCAAGAAAAATATATATAAATGTACTTGTATGGGTCACTCTACCAGCTCTGATTTCACCATCAGGTATAGTAGATGACAAGATGGAGTACAAGGAAAGAAAAAAGATTCAAGGTGATTTTATAGAATCTAATCATTTGACAACTTTAACTAATTTTATTATGTTTTTTTGTATTTTTTAAATTGACTTAGTCTTTCGGTCAAAGTCTTTATTTTTAGAAAATTGATAAAATGAGAGAGACTTAGAATTCTGAAGTGTGAGTATATATATATGTCTGTATGTATGTATGTATGTATGTATGTATGTATGTATGTATGTATAAACAATTCTAGCTTAAATAACCAATTTGATAAAGTAAAAGAAAAGGATGAGTGTTGGAAGATAGGCAAATGTGAAATTGACATGAAACCTTAACCTTAATTGCATCTGCCCTTCGTCTGATCTCTCGTGGAGTGAAGTAGGAATTTGGCCAGTTGAGAAGTTGCATGGCAATATTCTGCAGGAAGATAGAAGACATAGATTAAACAATCAAATTTCATATGTATCTTAATTTGAAACCCTAACCTTAATTGCATCTGCCCTTCGTCTGATCTCTCGTGGAGTGAAGTAGGAATTTGGCCAGTTGAGAAGTTGCATGGCAATATTCTGCAGGAAGATAGAAGACATAGATTAAACAATCAAATTTCATATGTATCTTAATTTGAAACATGTATGTATGTATGTATGTATGTATGTATGTATGTATGTATAAACAATTCTAGCTTAAATAACCAATTTGATAAAGTAAAAGAAAAGGATGAGTGTTGGAAGATAGGCAAATGTGAAATTGACATGAAACCTTAACCTTAATTGCATCTGCCCTTCGTCTGATCTCTCGTGGAGTGAAGTAGGAATTTGGCCAGTTGAGAAGTTGCATGGCAATATTCTGCAGGAAGATAGAAGACATAGATTAAACAATCAAATTTCATATGTATCTTAATTTGAAACCCTAACCTTAATTGCATCTGCCCTTCGTCTGATCTCTCGTGGAGTGAAGTAGGAATTTGGCCAGTTGAGAAGTTGCATGGCAATATTCTGCAGGAAGATAGAAGACAGAGATTAAACAATCAAATTTCATATGTATCTTAATTTGAAACACGATTTGCTTATATATATGATGCTTACAATACTTGGAGGCATGTTTCCTATATCGTCAAGTATCACTCCTGTTAATCTGTTGTTAGACAAGTCCCTGAAGCAAAGGATACAAATGAATACAAATTAGTTTCCGTCGGCAAACCATATATTAAAGCGTGCATAGACAAAGCGGAAAGGCCACTTAATTAATTAATTAACGGCTAATCAATGCAGTTGTGATTCTAACTTCATGATGATCTATGTGAAGACATAAAAAAGTAAAAGGCAAAAAGAACTACTTGACACTTACAGGTAGGTGAGTTCTGCGAGCCTTGCAAAAGAAGAGGATATCGGACCACTTAATCCGCTTGATGACAAATTTCTGCAAATGCAGTTTTACAGTTTAGAAAATGTATTTAACAGTTAATTAGTTGCTACCTAACAAATTATGTGTTACTTATTGGATATAGATACTCACAATCTTGTGATCCTTGACGAAAGTGATCCGTATGTGCAACTCAGACCAATCCAAATATATTGACTGGGAGAACATGGATCGCCTATCCAATTCCTCTTCACTATATTATATTGCTGCTTGATGGCGTTTATGGCAGAAACTAATCACCGAAAGCATCGAAAATAAAATTCCAATGAACATTGCAGCAAGGCAAAGTTTTGAAACCGAAACTGAACATTAAAAACAAAATCTATAACATTTTATTATTTAAAATATATGAATGATATAAGAGGGATGGATCCATAGGACCTGTTTGATAAAGCATAAGAGTTATAGAAATTAGTAAGAATATTTCTTTTCATGTGAAAAGAATAAAAATGAGATATTCTCATTATGTGTTTGGTTGATTAACTAGTATTTCAATGATCAAGTATTTTTGAAACAAAAATAAAAGGAATAAGATAATATAAAATGTTTTATTATATTTTTTGTTAAATATAATTAGGTATTTATGGCATTATTAATTTAAATAGGCAATCAATATAATTCTAATTATTGAGTTAAATGATGATAAACAACTATTAATGCTACTTTTAATTATAAAAAATAACATATTTCTAATAATATATAATTAGTCATTTTTAAATCCCCATTCTTGTACTCATTATCACACTTTTGAATATTCAATGATTACCAAAGAGGGAGAGTAGAAGAAAAATTCAAAAGAAAAAAAATATATTAATTGACTAATACTACAATGACTAGCTAATTAATATTTCCTACTATTCTACTTTCAATATATGTTATTACCAAATAATGTGATAATATAATAATTAACTAATACATAGACTTATCAAAATATTTATAATATTATATTTTATTATTGATGTTATATTTGTGTGCAAAATTTAGTTAATGCTAAAACTTATTAGTTAGAGATGACTACATATTTATTAACATAAAATAATTTAATAATTATATTAAAAAAGAGAAAGGAACAAATTAATAAAAATGTTCCTGCCAGTGGCAGGAATATTTTGTTCTTGCTTTGGTAATAAAAAAAGATGATTTGACCAAATTGGAGATTGGTTTAAAAGTTGGTAAGAACATATCTGTGTCCCCTCCCCAAAATTAATTTAAAATGATTTCGTTCGTATCTAGAATTTTAAGATTAAATAAAACTTTGATTCTTCTAAATTTAGCTGAAGCATTTGAATTCGGTAACAATAATTTATTTTATTATTCTTATAATACAAATTTGGGCCCCTTAAAAAAATTCTAGGTCTGTCCTTGAGTATAAAACATTTGATATATCATTATACCCTTCGTTAATATCCCAAGACTACAAGTCTTGGTGTGAGAATTGAGTAGCTTATATTAATCGTATGATGTCCACCATTCATTCATGTAGATCCCGAATAAAGGTGTGGAAGAATCTTCTTGGTATCTACTGAGCCATGATAGATCTTATATTCTCTACTTTGCATTTGTATACGTTGAATTTAAAATCTCGAGATTAATTTGATGGTCACAAATTAATGAGAAAACTTAGTTATACTTATAATTTTTATTTGACATGTGAAGGAGATAGAATTTTACTTCTGTGAGTCATAGAACGAGTCATAGAACGTCCAAACTTGTGGAATGAATGACCTATGTATATATAAGAGTGAAGAAAAAAATTAAAATATGGAGAGATCGTTCTAAGTGTACGAAGAGGACGATTGAAGGCAAGAGCCGAAAACTAAAGTTCTGAAGCTAAGTGTCGAAAGGTCGATCGAAGCTAGAGACTGGATGATCGATGATGGACTCGAGTTATTGATGACCTACAATGATGAAGATAGGTTGCCCGATGTGTATGTATGAAGTCAGTGGATAACTGAATGTTCGAGGTCAACAATTTAATAATCCGGTGCTCCAGGATTAAGTGGACGTCCTATGAAGAAAGGAAGTAAATTCGTTTTAAAATTAAGTATTTGTTGAAATATTGCATAACATAACCTTAGTAGTGAATGTCCTAGATCATCTTAGTATTTAGTCCTGTTTTTATTGTTGATTCACCATAATGGAAAAATGATCCTTAATTTTTGTCTCATCCAAATCCAATTATTTGTTGGTCATCAAATTCGATCTTAATATATTTTATTTTATTTTATCCTTATTAATTTTCTTTAATCCAACGTCCAAATTCATATTATCCTATATTAGTTTGTTAGATTGATTAACAAGTTAACAATTAATACTAGTGAGAATGATACTTTATTCAACTCTTTATTATTTGATAATAATTATTGCAGTTGCTAGCATCGCTACAATATTTTTTGCATCAAATTTCAATTAGACTTAGGTCCTGTTTGGCATGTACGAGGATTTTGAATAGTAAATGTGGATAGCGATTAGTGATCGGAGACTAGCAATTAGCTAGTAGCGAGTTAATTATTAAATTTTATAAAAGTGTTTGGCAAATATAGCATTTGAACCGATTAATAAGCGTAAAATTACTAAAAATATATAAATAATTATTTTAAATAATTTATATTATTATATGCATTCTAAATTAAATATTTTTTTATTTTAAATATTTTAATACTAATAAATAATAATAAATAAATAGCTAATTAAATTATTTATAAATTAATAAAATAATAATAAATAATAAAGTGGTCACATGGTTAAAAGAATAACTATGTTCAAAATAGTAAGTAATAATGAAATATTATGAGAGTATATTGGAAAATAAATTTGAACACTCTAGTCGCTATCCTAAATGTTGATCTTGCAAGTATTTCAAAACGCTGAATTTCATTCATTTGTCGTTAATATTAAGTATACTTATCAAACATCTTAATTAGCATGTTGACTTAGTCAACACATTATACGCTAACGTAGATATTACTTTTATATCGTGCCAAACATAACCTTAATTAAGTTTGGTTGATAAAATCAATTAGCAGTATTGTATCACATGATTGATGAGAGTTAGTAATTTTAAGTTCAATTCTACAATCGTTCTAAATTATTAGGTGAAACACTGGGACCCGAACGAGTACCCAAAAATCCAATCAGACTTGGGTGGCCCAACATGGTCTAACTAGGAAAACTTTGCCATATTTTTTAACTATTTCATTTCAGAGAAAAAATAACACAACATAAATATATACCGACATTGTTTATACACAAGTATACATGCTTTCATCAGCCACTCGACACACCTCAGTAGTCCTTGTTGATCCTTACATAACCCTTTATTTGCCAACTGGATGCAGAAATCTTACTTAACATCAGGGCGTGCTCCAAGAATGCAACTTCAAGTAAAGAAGACGAGAATCACACATCATGGACATGCCTTTGATCATGGACTTTCAGAAGGAGTAATGTAAACGAGACTACTACTATTCTGGCTCTCCTCAGTGGTGGTAGTACCTAATGCCAGGTCCAAGGTTTCGTTGAGCCGCATTACCACTTCGGACATAGACGGTCTTTGTCTACCTTTGGGCTCCATGCACTTCATGGAAAGAACAACAATCTTCCAGACAGAATTTCTGTCACACTCGCCATGCAATCTCTTGTCCACGATGTCATCTATATACCCTCTTTCGATGCTTTGAGCCACCAGTTTAGCTATGTGAACGTCCTGGTTCTGGGGACCTCGTATGATGGGAGACTGACCAGTTATCAGCTCCATGAGAACCACCCCGAAGCTGTACACGTCGCTCTTCTCATTAAGCAACCTACTGCTTTGGTACCTAATTAATAAACCATACGCATAAAAGAAAAGGATTACGTGTTCGGTAGACACCAATTCAAAGATAAATAATATAAATATTTAGCACTGGCAATTTTTTTTCATATGTACCAGGATAATAAGGTCCTCTTAAATAATGATACCAGGATATCAATCATGCCATGTCTACTTAGGGAGTCCTTATTCAATCCACTTGGGTTGAAACACAATCTCAAACTCAATTTATAACATCCTTTGGAAATTTGGTCATGGCAGACACCTCAGTATGTCTCTCAGTTCTTTCAGTGCCCAGTTAGATCTAATAATGAATTGGAAAATGATTCGTCCACCTATAAATCCTCCTACACACATTTTTTATAAGATCACAGAAGTTGATAATTACCTAATATGTCATTGTGAAGAATTAAGATGATATTTAAGAGAATGGTTTGGGAGGATGAAGCAACACCCTTATGATATTTAAGATAATCGATTATCTTTCAACAATCGCTGAACTTCAAATTTGACCTGAGGAGGATAACATATGACATCTTCTAATAAGCACACAATTCAGTTCATATCATTTTTCTGCTTTCAGAGAATATGGATAATGAGAAATGACACCTTATTCAACTACGTAAAAAAAGTTTCACGTGTTGTAAGTGCACATGTTTTCCGATGGCTCAAAGGTCATAGCCCCTTCAACGTTTGGAGTTTGGACCATGTCCAGTGCCAGTCTAGCGCCAACATACATGACGTTACATTTTCGGTTGATTTTTCTAATCTATTTCTGTTAAATATTATGTTATTTATTGGCTTAATTTAATATTTTAAATTAGTAATTCATTTATTTAATATTCATATTTTCAAACGAGAACTTTTCTATACATACATCTATAATTTATTCTATTTCAAGTTAACATTTAAAATTTTGATTGTCTTTTATGGCAAATAAAAAACATAACTCCACCATCCATATAAATGTATCTACACGGTTTTATTCACAATAAAAATATCCTAATTCCGTATACTTTTAAAATATCTTATGATTTCTTTTGTGAAAATATCTAACTTGGCACAATCTTTGTTGGTGATTAGAAATACATCATATGTCGTCTACTTGTTTTAGTTAATTGTTACTTGATTCCGTCTATTTACTATAAAATGTTATAACACTAAATTATGCAGTAGAATTATGGGCAATTGATGATTGACTATGCACTTACTAACATCATGGTGATAAATTTGTTAATATTTTTATTAAATATTTTAATAATTATTATACCAAGGATTAAATAGAAATTCAAACTCTTTAAAGTTTAAAGACTCCCACGTAGTTGGAGTTTTAACCAACCACAAATTTTGTTTGGATAGAGTAAGTCAATTTTTTCATTAATGTCATTTGTCTTTTAGCCTTAATTTTTTTTATCTTTGTATATTAGTTATATTATTAAACGTTATTTATTTCATTATTTTTTTCATATTATTTTAAATAATGTTTAAATGTGAATTCACTAAACCTCATTTATAATTCCTCCATTGCATAGATGAGGGATCTTTCACTAGCTAGATAGGAAAAAGAAGATGCATGCTACATTACCAAATTGGAAAATGCTTCATTCTTCTAATTCATCCTCATAATACTCACATTTTTTAAAAGGCCAAAAAGGATAAATGGAAATATCAAGTGTGCCGTGTGAAGAATTATGAGGATTTTTAGGAGGTCAAATTACATGAAGAAATCTATACGACGACCGTCTCTCTTCAATGTTGAAAGTATAGCTTTGAGGCAGATATTGGGCCACAATTTATTCGGATTGAGAGTGATTCCAATATGAAGAGAAAATTTAAGTTGTCCATAATATATCAAAAACAGTACTCAATCACGGGGTTAGTTGTTCCACAGTTTTTCCTTAAAACAAATTCATTTTCTATATGTGATCACCTTCCCTGCATTTAAAAAAGAGAATAAGGAATATGTGGGGCAGATTCAGCTCCACATGTATGGACCGCCATCAAATTTATAATGAAGAGCTCAGATCAACATATAAGGTCCGTCATTTTAAATGAAGGTAACAATCTGAACTCTTCATTATAGATCTGATGACGGTCCCCATACATGTGGAACTGAATCTGCTCCACGTATTTTTTAATCCCTTTAAAAAAATCCTTTACATTTCATCATAATTAAATAAAATGCACGTACCTTCAATGCAAAATATAATATAATGGGATTTCTCAATTATTATCGAACAGAGACTGAAACAGAAGTCAAAAGGGAGAAGAAACATACTCGGGATCAAGATATCCAGGGGTGCCAACTACGTTCTGTGTGGAAACATGACTTTGATTGTCGCTCTGAAAAACCTTGGACGTGCCGAAATCCGCTAACTTAGCCTTCATATCTTTATTCAAAAGTATGTTGCTAGTCTTAACGTCCCTGTGGATTATTGGTGGGCTGCATCCTTTATGAAGATACTCCAGTCCTTAATTCGTTCATTATATGATAATAACATGAGATCTACGGTGGTATAAATGCTAAATGTAAGTTGCATATTAAAAAGTATTTTGTAAAACCTTGAGCAGATTCAACTGCAATTCGAAGCCGCTCCACCCATTTCAGTGATCTGTATCCGGTGTTTTCTGCATTGACTAGAGGTTAACTGATTTCTATAGTAATATCAAGCAGCTAGTATTATGGAGACATTTATAAATTTGCATGGTTCCTCAAGGAATAAACAACTGTTTTGGATAATAGAAAAAAGTATTTTTGCGAACCTTTGAGGTGGTCACGAAGGCTTCCTTGGGCCATGTATTCGTAAACAAGGCCCATGTAGTTTTCATCCTTGCAGTAACCAACAAGAGAAACCAGATTCCTATGATGTATCCTTGTCAAATTCTGAGCCTATAAATCAAAAGGCAAGAAAATAAAGACGTTTATTTGTTTTTCTTCTTGTACCAAAGAAATAGTATCTAGAAGTAAGATCCATTGATTTCAACTTTAATATATTTTTTAACTTTTACCGTTGAATAATGAGAATAATATATGTAATCTTTTGCTAACAGGATTCTATCTTAAACTCAATGATGCCTTTCACCTTTTTGGTAGGAGTCTTCTCTGAAATTTCTTTTAAGAAAAGTTACCTCAGCCAAAAATTCCTTTTCTCCTTGTGTGGATACGTGAGAACGCATCTTAACTGCGACTTGCTTTCCATCGTGTAAGGTGCCAAGGTACACAACCCCGAATCCTCCTCCTCCAATAACGCTTTCAAAATTTCTGGTCAAGTAAGCCAACTCGTTGTAAGTGAAGCGCTTCATCTGAGCTTGAATTTGATGGTCTACATGGTCCAAGTTCTCCGCACGGGGTGGTGACATATGATAATATTGAGGTGGCATGGATGGGTTAGAACCCAGAGCTGCTAGTCGAAAAAAAAAATATTTTGATTTTTTTAGTCATTTTTAATCTGCAATTAATCATTTAATTTACAAAATGAGTTGACCGATGATAATTGGATAAATTAGACGAGTCAAAATAATCCATAAATATAAACAACTTGTGATAATTAATTAGGAATTTAATGAAGGTAAAATATTAGTGAAACAATAGTTCATTTTTAAATCTTTGATTTAAATTAAATCAATAAAAAAATTATCTAACTAAAATAATATTATTTTTTTAATCTAAATCATAAATTTAAAAATAGACATAATTGATCATATGAGTGTTCTACGATAAAATATATAAAAAAGTGTTTTACCTTTATTAAATTTATAAGTTAAAGTAGAAATATTGATTGCAGCATCAAATTATCTGTAAAACGATAAAATATAATTAACCATACGCAAATTATTGAACATACCTCGGACTTTTCTAATTCTCCAAATTATAAATGCCACCAATAAAACTACAACTGCGGGCACCACCGAAACAACCACAATAATAGGTTTACTGATCTTGCGCTTTGACGAACTCTCCAAGAACATTTCACATGCATTTGCAGTGTTATCATATCTAAAACATATTCAAGAATATTGTTAACATAATTAAAATTGAGAGAGACGTAACAAAATCTCTCTCTCTCTCTCTCATTTGCAGTGTTATCATATCTAAAACATATTCAAGAATATTGTTAACATAATTAAAATTGAGAGAAACGTAACAAAGTCTCTCTCTCTCTCTCTCACACACACATTTGCAGTGTTATCATATGTAAAACATATTCAAGAATATTGTCAACATAATTAAAATTGAGAGAAACGTAACAGAATCTCTCTCTCTCTCTCTCTCTCTCTCTCTCTCTCTCTC
>LTAE01000742.1:44867-72225 GCA_001647135.1 Pontederia paniculata
ATATGTACACCATATATATATATATATATATATATATATATATATATATATATATATATATATATATATATATGTTGTGGATACTCACAAACTTGTGATTCTAGATGAATGACTATCATTTCTACATTCCAGACCGTCCCAAATGTATTTGCCGGGTGAACATGGATCCCCCATCCAATTCTTCTTCACAATATATTGCTTCTGATGGCGTCTATTGCATATACTGATCCGTGCAAAATGTATCAATAGCCCAAAAAAAGAAAATTCGTCACCAAATAATTAACATGCATTAGACCGTATATATGTGATCGGTTGGAAACTCTAATGATGAGGTCTAACGGATGATATAGACAACGTTTTGAGGAAATTATAGCACAAACAGGAAAGCGTGAACGTTCAGTTAGTTGCTTTCGCCATTCCAAAAGTTCTTTCTCCAAGAAGATTATTATGGTATAATAGTGACGTATAAAAGGAAAGTGCAAATGTTGGGATCTTTTTGGTTTGGAAAGGAAAGATACGTGAGAGGAAGAGAAATTAAGAAAAATGAATGATGATGAAATAGTTAACTTGTTTGAATGATAAAGTCATAAAACTAAAGAAAAAAAAGAAGAGGGAAATCAAACTTGTATTAATTTTATTTAGACAAACATATTTCTATATATTAATTTTATCTAGCCGGATGGGGCTCATCTCAACCACTCAACTATTTTCAAATGTCTTCCACAAATTAGATAATATTAAATATCCAAATGGTCAGAAAAAGGAATGAAGAACTTTAGCTTAGCTTAGTCCGAAAAATTCCTTGGCAAGACTCTCCTTTGACGGCCATGCAACAACAAGTTTTCATGTTTTTAAAATTAGATTAAAAATTGAATCGAACGTTTAACTGGATTACGATTTAATCGGTCTAATTGAATTCAATTGAATTGAACCGAATTTTATTAAAATAATATTATTTTAATAATTTATAATATATATAATACAACTAGTATTATATAAGTTATAAAAATGTAATAATACCTACTAATAATTAGATATAATATAAAATAGTATTTATTGTATGTCTAGAATATTATTGCTTATTCAAAATAATGGTTATTGATATATTATTGTCATTATTTATTCATTATTATATAATAATAACGATCCATATTAATTTACTTTACCTTTAATTACTCTTAAATTTTTTCGTATTTTACTTTATTTTATTTCTTTTCATCTTCTTTTTTTCCCTTTTTTATTAATTTCCCTTATATTTATTTTATCTTTTCATTTCTATTTTTTCTAGTGGTTCATCTTTATCTTTTTTTAGGAATAATTCTTCTTCTTACAACGTGTTTTCATCTTCAGTTTAGTTAAACTATTTTTTATTATATTTTAAAATATTAATATTTCTAAAAAATCATGATGATTGATATATAATTATTTATATAATACTAATAATTCTATATTAATTATTTTAACTTAAATTATTATTAACTTTCCTTTTATTTACTTAAAATTATTTTATTCCCACTTCTTTCTTTTTTTATTTATATTTTTTCCTTATCTACTCTTCACTCATTTATTTCATATTTCCAATTTTGCTTTTGTTAATTATTTTCCTTTTATAAACTTTAATACTTATTTGAAAATAATGATTATTAATATTATTATTAATAACATGTTATACTAATAGGCCATTTTACTTATTTCAATTTAAATTATTATTAACTTTCCTATTATTTTAATTAACTTTCATTTATTACATCTTTCCTTTTTAAATTTCCATTTTTCTCCTTATTTATTTTCCTTCCACATTTATCTTATTTCCAATTTTATTTCTTTAATTAGTTTCAATTACTTTTCTTTTATAAAAAAATCTTTCCTTTTTTGTAATTTATTTTAATTTTTGGTTTGGTTTTTTTCAAATTTGCATTTGAACCGGTTTTTTTAACCGGTTCACCAATTTTTTCGATTCGATCCAATTTTTGTCGGTTCGAAGCTAGTCTATTTTTACACCAAAACCAGATCGGCAGGCCGGTTCACGATTGAACCGGCCGATTCAGTTTAATTTTAATGACATTTTGTTCTCAAGTTAAGGAAACTCAAGGCCTTTGAGCAAGTCGTTGACATCCTTAATGGTTATTTTGTGTTCATCTTCTCATATGCAAATGATATGAAGAGTGTGCTCACTAAAGGGACTTGCTACTCTTTTGAGAGGCCACTCAATCTCATTCTTTGGCGCCCAAGATTTTGTCCTTTAGAAAAAGTTTCCTCTATACCAATTTGGATAGAACATCTAGGGTTATCGTTTAATCGTTGGAGTTGTGATTTGGTTACACCAATAGCTTCTTACTTTGGCAAGCCAATTATGTCAGATGTTGCAGTGGACCTCTCCAAACCAATTATGTCAGATGCTTGAATCCAGACATTGGTTATTTCTACCAACTAGTAACATATGAGAATGTGCCAAACATTTGTTTTAGATGTAGAATCATAGGTCATATTATCTGAGATTGTTCCAAGGCACCATCATCTCAAACAATCTCCCATCACAGAGAGGATGCTACTTCCTCGAAGACTGATGAGAAACAATCGGATGATCTACTTTTGCGCTCATGGATTCGAGCAGCGTATGGATGAAAATGCTAAGCAAAGCAAGGCACCGACACTGAAAAAGATCCTCAATGAAATTCTATTCCTCCAACCGCAATAGTGGGTGCAATGGTAAAAAATCCAACCGTTTCTCCACAAGGATGCTCTGAACTCCGACCCTCACATTCAACCCAAGGCAAAATCGATGACTCGTTGAACCAATTTCAGTTCTTGACCGAGCTCAATGAAATGAATGCTCAAATTGATTTTCTTCCGCGACATCAAACCCAATGCTCACCCACAAAAGGAACAATCCCGATCATTCAAATGGGTGTCAAATAAAGAAGCATCTAATTACACATTTACTTCTACCCATCGGATTTGGAGACCTCTTGATCGTGATGGCCCTAATGAGACCAGAACCGCATTGTTGTCATCACTTAATGGTTGCCCTAGCGTCATCTCATGTTCACATGTCTCCTTTCTACTGCTCTCTTTAACTCCTAGATCCTACCAACACATCTCTGCCACAACCACAATGCTAACACCATTGTCCATTCCCAACACCCTACATTCTACTTCTTAGTTTACATCAAATCCTGGTACATCCTCCTTTCCCTCTCCCTCCTCAACGTTCATACAACCTCCATCATTCCCTCCAACTCACCCAACCCTCTCTCCTTTGTTTCTTTTGGAAAACTCTAACACTCCTGGAGCCTCTATGCTCCAAGATAACAAAATCAAATTTTATCGAGATGTTTTCATCAACAATAAAAGAGTCACATGGAAAGCACAATATCTCACCTCAATCGGGGCTAGAAGATGAGGAGGTTCTAGAGTTGGAAACCCCCATACACAAGTTATCCGCAACATGCTTGCATAAAACTACGTCTAGATACAGTCCGGACAAACAAATATATCCCACAAAGGCTCTTATTAAGCTTAAAGGAAAAATTAGGAGAGACCTCAGGTGTCTCCAATGCCGCCAAAGGCCCCAGATGCCAATGTAACTCACTTTCCTCCCTTTGTTTGCCAACGAAAATTTGTAAGGGAGCATAAAAAAATGATGCAATAAACATAATTAAGAGCTTGCTTTTTCTCTATGATCTAGAAATTTTGGTGTTAGTGGAAAGCCACACCAATGATAGAAGAACTTGGAATATAATTAGAAGGTTAGGTCATGATGGACAAGAACATTTGTCCTAGGGGATGGTTATTCACGTGGTATTTTGTTTTCTTGGAAACATTTCAAGCTACAGGTAACACCCATTCTTTTCTCCTCTCAATTTTTACATGTTGTTATCACTATTGGCTCTTCCAATTAGATAATAACTTGCATATATGCTAGTATTACTAATAGGAGTGTTCATTGATCGAGTTTGACACGACCCAATCTCAAATTCCACCTAACTCGATCAATTTTGATTGGGCTGGATTGGATTGGATTGATATTAAACTAGTCATTAAATTCGATCCAGCCCAATCTTCATCACGGTCGGGTTGGATTGGACTGGGTCATCAGTTTATCCGATTAAATTTTTTCATATTTTTTAATTATTTTTTACAAGATTTAATATTAATTAAAATTTTAGAAAAGAAACTACACATATTTTTTCAAAAGTTTGTAATACTTTTCAAGAATATAAATATAAATTTTAATATATTTTAAATTTAAAATAATATAAAATTCTTATCAGGGACAAATTGGTTTAAATTTAATGAAAAAATATATAAAAGTTTGGGTCATCAGATTTGGTTTGAAAATTTAAAATTCGTACCTGACATATTGGTGATCGGATTATGATCAGATCAGTTCGAGTACCATTCGATCAACGATCTAATCTAATCCAATTAAGATTGAATTGGTCCGAATCCTCAGGTTCATCGAGTCGATCTAATCCAATGAACACCCATAAGTTAATGCTACTATAAGCCAACTACGAAATAGCTTAGCCTTATACAACATTGGTGCTTATTGTGTGATTTTAATTGCTTACGATGTCCATATGAAAGAATCAGAGGTGCAAGATTTACTGTCATAAGCTCAATTTTAGCACTTAATTAGAAATCTTTCTCTATGCAAGGCTTCATTGATCTTGGCTTTTATAATCATCATTTACATGGTGCAATAACAGACTTGGTATGGCTAGAGTGCATAGTAAATTGGATAGCTTTTTTGCAAATAGTAATTGGTTGTCTTCATACCCAAAGACTATGATAAAAAACCTTGGCATATATGCGGCTCTGATTATTGCTCAATTCTACTACAAACCACTCAAAACCATAAGAGAAGAATAAAACCTTTTAGATTTGAACACTTTTGGATTGAATATGGTGAACCTAGGAGAATTTTACAAAAAGATGGTATGAACAGAACCACATTGATGAATTCAACCAAATACACCAAAAACTTCAAGCCATGCAGAAGGATATCCTTCACCGGAACAGACACAAATTAGGAATAATGAAAACAATCTAAATACTAGTTTCCTTTTTTTAAAAAAAAGAGAGAAAATAATCTACAAGAAACCAAACATAACATTCAAATGTTGGAAGCTAAGGATGCCTCTTTAGCACTTCCTGATGGGAAATATGGCAACTTAGAGCACTCCATAATAAGCATGCCGCACTACTTCGACAAATCAATTTGAATGATTGAGTAAATTGGCTAAAATATGGTGATAATAAAACTATTTTTTTTTCATTTAAGCACCTTAATAAGAAGAAAACAAAAACTAATCACATCTATCATTGATTGAAATGGTTGCACCCACATTGGTGAGGATGAGATTTAGCTTGCTTTGAAGACCATTATAAAAATTTTGAGGTATCACTGAAACTCCTTTTATACCTTTAGATGCTTGACTTGATCTACCTAAAATTGCATCAGTTTGCCACTAAGAGTGTTTCACGTCGTCAATGCGAAAGAGGATATAAACGACTACTAGAAATGGCTATATGAAGTTGAATTTGAGCTATGTATATAAAAGAGGATCTCTCATGTCTAGATAAAGAAAAATGGATTAAAGCAAAGAGAGTGTTGATAAGGAATTCAAGTTTAGGACTTCCTAAATCTTTTGGCTTGCCAAGAGGCAATAGGGAATATAAGATAATTGTTCTCAAAATGAATTTATGTAGATGGATAAAAGATGTAAAACTTCTAAAAGTGGAAAGAGACTACTCACTAACGAGGGTGTTGATTACAAAGAAATTATCTCTTTAAAGGATTTGGACATGAGTTTGTATTTAACTTAATATGGCCTCATAAGGGAGTTAGATGTTAGATCTCGTTTATGAGGTCAAAATTAGGAGAGTAATTAGAAGACTTAGGTCAATCACCAAAGATAGATGATTGGACTCGAGTCTCCAACATAGTACTTGATTATAACACCAAGTAGTTAAGTCGACCCTAAGATGCGATGAATAGCTTTTAAAGTCTTCGTTACTAAGTTCAAAATTTGTTCTTAAGCTATTGACTAATTTAAAGTTAATGGATTGGTGTTGTTATTTTAGAGAGGTATTCCAAGGTCAAAAGTGAAAGCTGACCATCAAGCCATATTTAGAAAAGCAACTAGCTAAAAATTAAGAAATAGGACGGTGAAAGAAAGTTCACTAATGTTGAATGATATTTGTTATGCAATTGGCCAACTTTGTATTATGCATATAAATATAAAGAATCATACATGAAACATGCATGGTATTTCTTGAATATGCAAGGAAGATGAACCTACGACATGACCAATTACATTATTTGAGCAGCTATTTATCCTTAACATGTCATAATATTGGCTCACATGTTAGATTGAGCAACTATATATCCTTAGAGCAAGTATTAACTCTCATATATTTGACCAAGTATGTATCATTAATTAACTATCATATTTCTCCCTTATTGTGAGTTATGGATAATTTGTGGATCACATAATTTATTTATGACAACAAACATTAACAAAAATCAAAATCTGAGCAAAATTCATTATTGTGTTGGTGAGAGATTGTTGGTGGCCCATAAGTGGGCTACCAACTCTTTATCATGCAACTACATCGATGCGTAGTTGCATGCATGCAACTGGACGATTGTGTAGTTATATGAACTGCACACTGGTGCTTTATATAAGGGAAATCGAAGCTTCTCCTTCAAGTGATGCAGATGTTCAAAGTGAGTGTTTATGTTATTTCGATTGTAGAAATAGTTGCCTTTTTTCTTATGTGATCAAGGTTATGATAATAATACAATCATTATAGTTGAACATGGAAAAGCTTATGTATTTCATTTTTTTGCTACGACGACGTCGAGATATAGAATTATAGTTATACTAATTTCTTTAATATCATTGATATCATAATATCGTAATCAAGTACATATTGTGTCAAAACTTAGTACATGATCTAACAAATAAGATGCACTTTTCTCTCTTTTTTTTCTTAATTTTTTGGAGTCACCAAGTTTGTTATAAGCAAACTTGTCAATTTAGTCATTGTTGCTACTTAAAGGTATTTATTGGGATGGTAATTTTACCAGCTAGGGCAAATAATAGTCAAAACATTTTCCGGATATCTGATAGTTCGATATCTGACTATTAATGAGTTAGATAGATTAATGAGCCACTTAATAACACATCCATTAATAAAATTAAGTATTTAAATACAATTAATTATGATTTAATAATATATTAATAATTAAATTAGTTATTTATTAAACTAACATCATTAATAATAAAATAAAAGTAGTGATCCGTTGCTCTCGGATAATCCAAAAACTATAAGCTCATTTTTTAGTTATTTATTGTTTTATTATCAATGTAATGAGAAAAAAAGGAAAGGAAAGTGAAAACATTAAAAGAGAAAATTAGTAAAAAGTAAAATATATTAGAAAACTGTGATAAATGATAAGATGAAAGAAAAGACAATGATATATTTTAGTTATTTTTTTAATGTAATGAGAAATAAAAAAAATATTAAGAAAGCAAGGAAAGTGAAACCTAAGGTAAAATTAGAAAAAAAACATGAATAATCAAATTTTGAAAATAAATAAAATTAAATAAATACTTAATTAGCCTATTCGACTGTACACAGGAAGACAAAAAGAATACTTGTAACTATGTATATATTGCAAAGAATCGAAAAGTAGTAGGAAGATGAAAACTAACGTACCATCATCGAGATCGGTCGGTACCCCAGTGACCCGTATAATAGAATACAACTCGAGCGCATTGATAATGGGTGGAAGAGTGGATTCAGTAGTGGCATTAAGCGAATATGTGTACCGAGTGTCGCCGCTGAAAGGCTCGACTCTGTACACGTAATCTGACGACAAGTATGGCGGGGTAAAGTTGGACCACTCCTCATAGTCGTTCATGTAGATGTCAAAAAACCTCGTCGAGTTCGGACTCAGGCGTTGGAGTTCGGTGAAGTAGAGTATGTGATAAAATTCGTCTTCTAGGGAGTCGGAATCGAACTCGAAGACCAAGGTCGTGCCCTTGGTCGGTACGATGGCTGTTTGGATAACTGCGGAGGGTGCTTCAAAATTGTCGCCTTTGCTGTCGACTGTCGAGTTGGTGGATATCGTAGTCCATGTTGCTGCATTCTCCAAAGGGTGCCAGAAGCGATCGTATGGGTCGTCGGGGTACCTGTTCATGTACCGATAAGTAGTCTTACATGCTAAGTTTGATTCCTTTGTTTGTGAAGAAACCATCCATTAACAGTGCTAGAGAAGTAAAGAAATTTTGTTTGATAACAAGTAACAAGTATGGTGAAGTGGGAAAGGATATTGAAAGAATGTCTGATAGGAGTGAAGGATGTGAGTTCATGACAAAATTACGCATGTTTGAATAAAAATATGGGAAAAATGGAAAAAAAGAACATAGAATTGTTTGAATAAAAATTTAAAACTAAGGAAGAAAAATTTACTTTAAAAAAAAGTTAATTTGAATCTTTGAAATGAATGCGTCGGATTTCAAAACTATGTTGAAACATTTAAACGCTCTGGCTTGAACTAAATTAGTCTGGCCCAACGAATATCAATGCTTACATCTGAAAGACAATCTAATTTATGTCTACTTCTATTCTTTTAAAATTTTGTAAGAAAGAAAATTTAGCAAAAAACAATTATTTTACCTCAAGGTTTTGTCGCTCAACGGTCCAAAGTTGACCCGGTTGAAGAGCTTCACATCTGATTGAGAAATGTTGTACATAGAATTCTTTAGAGGTCTCAACTCTAAGACAGATATAAAAGGGTCACCATTCCCCGTATTGATCAAGCAGACCGATGTGAAATTGGCAGCCGTAAGAGTTAAAGCCTCAAAGTTGTAAATAGATGATGCATCAGTAATGTTAATCTTATGCCAGAGATCGACTCCTAAATGCAGCTCAAATTGCAAGGGATTGGCAGAGTTGGCTTTGTTCTTGCCGTCGTAGTCCCCATACATGAACCTTGCCCTCACCAGGTACCTCTCATTCTGCACCACCGGCAAAGTGTAGCAGTTCCGAACTCCAGTCGGAAAGCTTCTTAAATTTAGAAATTGCGTAGCAGGTGAGGAATTCTCGTAATTTGGATTGATAGCGGTAATTGAACCTGTGTCTATGTATTCCTCGTCTGAGACGTATGATATATTTGTCTCTTGGTCGACGTAGCTGGAGTTGATAGCGATGCCACAATCGATGCTTATAAAATCGGCTGTAAAAGAAAATTGGTCATATACAAGTCAGCTTTATATAATTTTTATCCTTTGAATAGGACAACAATCTCCTACTTTGTTAAAAATAAAACATAAAACCAAAATCAAATCTAAAAAGATGCAATTTGCAAGAAGCTAGCGATTTCTTGTGATTGAGATTCGGATCCTGCTTGGGATGAAAACCAAAAGGTCAATTTACGTACTTCATCCTTCCTATTTAAATTTTGATTGATATCATGTTGAAGCTCAGCATAAGAAATCGATTAATTCACTTGTGCATGAACTTGAACGACGACGGCAGCTTTCTCAAGAGAAATAACCAAACACGCACCATGTTGGATGTGTTCTAACGATTAATATTAAATTAAGTTATTTTCCAAACTAAGTTTAGGCGACAGCCTACTTATATTATGAGAAGAACCTTGAGCACATTTGGTAGATGCTTACTTTTTAAGAGTTTATTTATGTACAAAGATGCCGACTTTTTATAAGACATAAAGTATTAACAAAAAACTCGGAGAATTGTCCAAGATGTGGACTTTAACTAGCAGTGTCTCCCTCTCCTAAACTATAAACGTCTTATCGTATCGCATGATTTGCTGAACAAGTGGCTTTTTTTTTCCTCGGTATCATTCCAGAGCTTTTGTTCATTAATTTTTTTTTTTGGAGAGTCAAATGAGCTTAATTATACAAATAAAATAAATTTTAAAAGATAAATAATTAAATCTTATTAATATTATGTATTTATTATTGTTTGATATATTTTAAAAATATCTTCTGAGTTATACATTTAACCAAACTGAAACATCATTTAATTTATTTGATCCGTTTAAAATATATACTTTAAATTATTAATTATTATGTAATTTAATTATTTTTTTTGTACTATGTGATCATTTTATTATTTATTAATATTTAATAGAAAAATTGAGGTACATACAATGATCGTGTATGCACTATGCATATACATACATAAGAAATATGGAGCCTATATATTTAAATTGACTATTTCATGTGGGTTGTTGGCACATGTTCTATGTGAATGTGATTGCACCAACCACAGGTTAATACATCCTATATTATATTAATCTATAAATTCTTTGATATGATAAATAATACTCTCACCAATGATTTACTTGTACACTAAAATTAAATGTATACTTTATTACTATATACATTAATATTAAAATAGTTAAAACAAAAAAATATCATATACAATTATTCCAATTATTTTAAATATTTTATGTCATTTATGAGTTAGTTTTTGTTCATCGATTACAGTGCATCAATCAAACACGTTTTATTTAATTAAGTATTTAAACTACCATAATCTAGTCATTGCTCATTAATCATTATTAACTATTCAATCATGTCAAAAGGAGTCCAAGAGTATAAATAGATTGTGGCATATGGAGTAGTTTTTTTAAAGACTATTTCATAACTTTTGGTGTACAAGTGATTCTCTCATATTTTATTTGTTGTAACCTTTGTTGTCAAAGATAATAATTTAACTAATGGATAAGAATTGACTAAAAATTTTCTGATACCAAATAAATATTAGAGGATATTATATAGTGATTTGATTAATAATTTTAATAAAAAAATTCCGTAAATATAGCTATTAAATTAATTGGTTACTATAAAACACCGTAAATACATTCTTCTGACATACTTTGTTATGTTATAGATAATAACTTATTTTATTTATTATATTTAATCATATTTATTTATTTTTGTAAATGAAGAAAATAATCAATAAAAAGCAAATAAATAAAAAATGTTTATTATGATAAGCAAAAAGATGTTAAATATTCTTTTATAAAATATA
This sequence comes from Pontederia paniculata, assembly GCA_001647135.1. Lineage (NCBI taxonomy): Eukaryota > Viridiplantae > Streptophyta > Magnoliopsida > Commelinales > Pontederiaceae > Pontederia > Pontederia paniculata. The sequence continues at coordinate 55,950 of LTAE01000742.1, forward strand.
TAATATGACATTTAAAAATAAAATAAATAACTTTTAGATAAAAAATATATATTAAGAATATTTGTAAATTAGTGTGAATAACTTATAAATTTTTGACCACCTAATTAACTTCTAAATGCTATATTTTCGGGTTGCCATCAAATTTTTTGGGACTTAATTTGTTCCGACTAATACATGTTATCTTAGGTAGTAAGGAAGAAGATTCTGGAACGAAGAAAATGATCCAACTAATTACTTCGAACGAATTGAATGAGAAGTCGCGTGATGTGAAAATCTTAGGCCAGTCGACTTGGCCCGAACCCTAGGATCGTGCTTAGGCTTGGTCGGGCTGCCCGTTCGATCATCTTAGCCCGTCATGGCAATGGTCCGATGGGCATGAGCCTGCCCGGACCGGCACAGTCGTGCTCGATCAATTATTTTACTATATAAAATAAATTATTTCTATAAACATATATTACTTAAAACTTTTTGGTAATGAAAGTTCTTAACTACATTTTTAACTCAAGTTCAAATTATTCCTGCAACGTAACTTTTTGATTTAACCTATATAATAATAAATTTTAATGCATCTCCTTATCTTACATATATTAATCATTAATACAATAATATTGTATACTATTATTTAGTTACTAATTTATGATATGATTATATTAAAAAAATTGGGATTTTAATTAAAAATTTTAAAAAATATAATAGTAGTCTGGTCTACCCTGATTTGGACGATCGAATTTTGATTGGGGGGGACTAGGCCACGGACAATATTTTTTTTTCTTTTCAGGGATGATATTGGCACAAGCGCAGTTCTCATGTTAAGCTAAGCACACACGAATTTATGCTTAGTTACGATGAATGAGGTTCCTAACAACAATATTCTTCAAATATTTTAAAGTTTTTTATACTAAATACTTAAAATAAAGTTTAGACCTAGTTAAAAGTTTATTCGCTATTTAAAAGTTTAAATTTTAATAGGACAAACAAAGCTATGATAGTATACTCTTTTTCACCACTAAAAATCTGCGACCACAATTTGGGACCACGTCATCTCTAAAGCTATTCCTAGTATTTAAAGAAAATAATTTTTAAATATTGCGATCACATTGCAACTGCCGGTCCCAATATTTAAACAAAATATTTTAATAAATATATTATTTAAATTTTAAAAATACTCCTGACCATATATAGAATATCACATAACATTATGTCTTTTTTTCTTATCATCATAACATTATTTTATTATTTATTTTAATTAACAATTTGTCGTCATTAAAAATATTTTAAAATAATCTAATATTATTAAAATCAAATAAATTAGTTGCTATGTATAACATAATAAAATATCTTTATTTATGTCATTTTAAAGTTATCAACTGGTTCAACCGTTATATCTATCAAATATTTTTGTTAAATTCATTAATCAAGTTTGCTATATGTGCTTATATATAATCATTATTCAATATATGTTAGTTAATCTGCTATTACTAATAAAATTACCTAAGCCTAATCATTTTTTTCACACGCCGCATATCATTTCAAGTTGTTTTTTCACTGATTTCTAATATTTTTAAATTGCATTTACCTTTGTTTTATTGTATTATCTTATTTTTTTCTCGATTGTTATCACCATTTTTAAAGTTTTATCTACGGATACTTAAATTGGAGATATTTAAATGAGAAAGAGCTACTTATCAGCTCATCCTTTTTATAACTTGTTTTAGTTTTATTTGTTTTGACCTAGTTTTGATATTAATTTATTTGTTATTGATTAGTTTTAAAGAAGCTTTGAGCTCAAAGGACGAAATAAAGAATGTAAATTCAATTTCTAGTTGTTAATTATTTGGAGATATATAAAACGTTTTTAATTAGCTGTTAACCAGTAAATACATAGAATAGCCGAAAACGACTTGGCTAATGTGTCTTGGAGCTGAGGGTTAATTTAACGGTCAGTCCAGTCGTGATGCAGAAATTATGGCTGTTGCATAACCTATAAAGTTTCATAATAACATACAATCGTCGGAATCAAGTTGATTGACACAAATAATTAACGACTCTATTCTTTGGATTGAGGGACCGATAGCTAATAATCTCGAGTTCAAGTCTCGAAATCTTCAATTTGATCAAGGTATAACAAATTTATTGCGCGCATTCGAAATATCAGACTAGTCAAGTGTTTAATAGCCTTGGACATCCGCTAGATCTCGACCGAAAAAAAAAAAATAGTTGGTGACAAAGTGCTATAGTCCAAATTTTGCAAGAACATGAATGTGAGGTACAATAATGACAAATTTCTTGACTCCTAAATTTAATCAAGATATTTCAAATTTGATTCTTATTAGTGAAATTAATTATATACCTATGTTTAATCAGTGAAATTAATTATATACTTATGTTAATAAGTGAAATTAATTCAATAAAAAAAACTACAGATCGGGCTTAATTAGTTTTCTAATGTTGCATCTTTTTATAAGTTTTTTTAACTTATATGCTTTATTAAAATTTTAAAATTGAGTTGAACCTATGTTTTATAGCTATTTTTTCAGTTACATTCATGGTTTTAATTTGGCTATTTATTATTTTACCTGGGTCCGTTTAATGCTTTATAAAGTTATCATCTGATTGATATTTGATAAGAATTAGAAATCTTGAATGTTAATAGATTTGAATTATTTTATATCGACTTTGTTAGTCTAAATTGCATGGGTTATAAAATTATTTGAGGGTAGGGGAATCCAATAAGGCCCTAACTCGATTCTATCCGACTAATTATTGTCATATTAGGTTGGTCAGTTTAATGATAATGAATAGAGATGAAAGTAATAAATTTAACTTAAAAAGAATCGCCCGATGTGATTTTTTAATTTAAAAAACTTAATCAATTTTTTCAAATGTTTTTTTTTGAGTGATTGTTTCTGGACCCCTATATTTTTATAAATTTTATATTTATGATAATATAAAAATATTTATCACATAAATTAACATATTATATATTTTAATATCATTATTTATGACATATATAATTTTTTAATATTTACTCACTAAACTTAAATTAATTGAGTAATTATATATATTAAAAATATTTGAAGCTATAAATATATATATATATATAATATTTTAATTATGTAGATGTCCATCGAGCTCCTTTGATGGTTTCCTTAAATTTAAAAATCGCCGAAGTTTTTTATTTTGAAAAATTCTAAAAATATTATGCCAGTCCAATGTTTTAAAATTCGATCCGGACATCGATCCAGATAGTTTGACGGGTCAGATCAGATCGATCGGACCGGATGGTCGAACCGGATATTAATAAATTAATATAAAAAAGAAATTGTAAGAGAAACAGAGTGATCACGTCCGGTCACTACGATAAACGATAGGTGTAAAATCAAAATACACGAGCACATATTATTAATTATAATAACATGATATTTTTTAGTTCTAAGTCATAATTTATAATAGTGCTTAATGATAAAAAATAAATAATAAGATAATTATTAAATACTAATATGATCGATTGATTCATTAAGTTTTTTTATTTAACATAATTATTCTAAATCTTGCTTATATGATAGTATATTATTTAGCTCTAGAAAAATAAACTAAAATTCTATTATTATTATTATTTGAAAAAAATATAATTTTTTTGGCCGGGTTGGTCAAACCCGCTGGGTTGAGCGGTTCAACCTGAGTTTTGACAAGGCTTGACCGAGTCAAAACGGTCAAATTGACACCCCGAATTTCGAGTGACCCATGACCCATTTTAGACCTCGGACACCGGTCCGACCCCGATCGGTCGGGCCGGATTTTACAACATGGTGTCATTCAGATTTGTTATTTTGAAGGTTTTCAGTTTTCCGAATTTTCGCTACACCTAATGGAATCTTGGAATCCTATTCAACCTGATTTGGTCGGGTCACAAGTTTCCCTATTTATTTTTTCGTTTTTATAAATATGATTATATTCATGTAAAAGCAAAATCAAGTTTTTTAAACATTAGCAAACATTTATAAAATTTCAGAAAATAATTTTGAACTTTAAACCAAACCAAACTGTTCAATTTGAAAAAAAAAATGGTTTGATCGTCGAGTCACGTCACATCGAGTTGATTGATTTTGAAAATAAAAAATTGTATAGAAATTTTATTCATATTAGTTCGGTTCTACTGGACCAAAAACTCGAACGAACTCAATTCATGTAGGTTGACAGATTCACCGAGTTGACTTGGCCTAGTGAATTGAATGCTCATTTAATCGTATGCTCAACTAAATTGATAAATTAGATTAGTTAATTATTTATCCAAAAGATTTAACTTAACTGATTTAGTCTATCTCGTGCTATCAAATTAACAATTAAGAAAGAAATATTTGTTTAAACATGCCGTGTAGGACCTCTCGACCTACGAGACTTCTATGTTAATTAAATGAGCTGAGTTTATATATATGACATAGATGTTGATAAGATATTGATATGATTAATCTGAACTATGTCATTTTTCCAAGAAAAATAAAAGCTGGACCATGAAGCCGAAACTAAGAAAATGGTCAGTTACCTTGAGAAGATTGAGCATGAACTCGAACGGTGATAGCTGCCATCTTTAAGAGAAATATCGAAATCGCCATCTTGGATGCACTAAACCGTCCCATCTTGCTTTGGGAATTATGTATCCTACTCCTCGAAGCTAAATAATTCTAGTTTGGGGCCGGTAAGATCATGAGAAGAATGCGCCACTTATACAATATGTACTTCAGATTTTAATAATAGACATGTGGACTCGATTGAATGAAAGCATACAGTTGAATTAGTAGAGTTGTGATATTACAAAATCGAATTCTTGAACTCTAATTTGGATTTATATGTAGTCGGCAGAAAATAAGAAAAGTAATTAAACCCAAGGAAAAAGAATTCCCCGCCTTGTCAAAGGAGCATCAAAATTGTCCAACTTAATTTAGTCGTAAAAAATTAATCAGGATGAGCGGTTAATAAGTAGTTGACCTCTTCTCTTGGTTTTACTTTTCGGTTAGGAGTACTTGAATATATACGTTCTTATTATCCCATACTTGAATATATACGGACATTAACGTATCGAGATGGACCAGCGAGACTTGGGATTGTTAAAAAAAAAAGACTTGGAATTGTAAAAACAAAAAGACTTGGGATTGTAACTTGTAAGTCTACGAAAACCAATTATTTATTACTGTCATTATCGAGATGGACCAGCGAGACTTGGGATTGTAAAAAAAGAAGACTTGGGATTGTAAAAACAAAAAGACTTGGGATTGTAAGTCTACGAAAACCAACTGACCTGAGGATTGGCATTAGATATGCGGTGCTGAAAAATTTATTTGTCACCGCATATATACTGCAAAGTTTTGTTATCACAGTATACAGATTCAAAAAGATATATGGAGTTTTCTATGAAAACATTACAACAATTATATTTTTAATTTGTATAAGAAGTATATTAATTATTTCACTATACTCTTTAACATTTTTCTCAATTAGAAAAGATTACTACGAAAATTAATAATAACCAATAAATCACTTTAAGCATCAAGTGACAAAAACTTACATGTAGAAATAAATATTAAATTTTAGAGTTATTTTCTTTTTCGTATCTAATATAACGTCTTCAGAAGCACACTCAATCACGTTATAACGCATCGTCGAAAATAGGTCTAAAATATTATTGCACGCCCACAAAAATCATAGGACATAACTTGTTGCTGAGCAAATGATGCACATCAAGTGTCCGACAAAATGTATTGGGTAGTTATCTATATATATGTTACCTATGTAAACTTGATCAGAATTATGTAGGAGGAGTTTTTACATAATTATGTTTATATATTACATTATTTGTAGTGTTTTTGTATGATTTAGAAAGACATTAAGTGAAGAGATGTCAGGTGTAAGAAGTTGTAACTAATGGACAGTTACTTTAATTACTCATATGTAGCCTATATATTTAAAGGTTTTGACCTTCATCCAGGTTGCTAAAAGTTAATGAGAAGTCTCTGTTTTTCCCTCAACTCATTGATGCTTCTATAGGAATCATATCTACACTTATAAAGGCATAAAATTTAAGTGGACTGGCTGACTTAGCCTCTTTGGTTATAAAGGACTAAGGCCCCACGTGTGGGAAAAAGAATTGGTGCGTGACAATTGGTTCAGAGCTAGTTTTCTGATGGAAATCACAAGAAACATCGCTACAATCTTGATGAACACTACAACAAGCCTAGGAAATAGTGGGGTTGCAATAAAAAAAGAAAAAGACAATTAGGACTACGTTGGCATCATTGGAAAGGGGCGTGAATCTCTTGGAACACCAAGTATTCTTCGTGGGGAGAAGGTGATGTCCTTGAGATTACAATTTTGACTTGAGAAGTGTCAAGGAGACACTTGAGGAACCCAGATGGATGATTCACACTTTCGATAGAAAAGTGATCGAATTTGAGGATTCTTATGGAAATAATATTGGGTTTCTCGAAGCAAATCTCTTGAAAGAAAGGGACGGTATTAGGGAAGAAGACAGTGATAAATATTAGAAATTCCGTAGGTATCAAGGTCCCGTTCCCCTAAATATGATGGTAGGCGCGAAGCAAAGGTTATTGATGAGTTCTTGTGGTCCTTGGAAACAAGATTAAAAAATAACGACATCGACCAGAATAGCATAAAATCCAAATAGCAGTGTGGTTCCTTTCATATGATGGGCTACTATGGTTGCGTAGGGTCGAGGAAGACAATGTTGTTTCAGTAAGAAATTGGGACGAATTCAAGGATGCATTTCGAAAGAAATTCTATCCAAAGAATGCGTACAAAGTGGCCACGAAGAAACTCACAAGCTTGACACAAATTGGTACCATCGAAGAGTATGTGAAACAATTTCAATCGTTAATGTCGGAACTGACATACTTGAATGAGGAGCAACGCCTCTTTAATTTCCAAAATAGTCTTAAGTATTGGGCCGCTCAAGAGATTGAATGTAGTGGTATAAGTATCTTAGATGCTGTTATTGCCAAGGCAGAGGCCTTTATAGATTTCTCCAAAGACAAGGAGAACACTACAAGAAAAGTTGATAAGGGGAAGTCTAAGTTTGACAAGTCCCGCAAAGATGACAAAAAGGATAAGAAGGATGGCAGGTTTAATGGACCAAAACCTTCGTGAGTGAAGTGCTACACGTGCGGAGGCCCTCCCTACCAACGGGAATGTCTTAAGAAACTTAATGCCATAGCTTCGATTCCAGATCCAAAAGAAACAAAACCAACGACACAAATGGTGTCGATTATGGAACTCACGGTCGTTGCCTGAGCATGCCGGTACGAGAGACTAAACCTTCTACCAAAGGGTTGATTTTTGTGAATATGCTGGTGAATGGCTCTGCATTAGGGCCTTAGTGGACGTCAGAGCATCCGAAAACTTTGTGGCCACGGAGGAAGCCACAAGGCTTGGGATAACATTCACCAAAGAACCAGGGCTGATTAAGACTATGAACACGGTGTCACAACCTATTAGAGGGTTTGCTCATGGGGTCTTCATACAGATGGGCGAGTGGGAATGTCACATCGATTTGATTATAGTCGACTTGGATGATCATAAGCTAATCCTAGGCATGGAATTCTTGGGGACTTTTGGGGAAGTGAGGATGGCTAGCAATGTCATGTCCCTAGTATCACAAGAAAAACTATGCAACGTCCCCTCAGCTAGAGCATGCGTCAATAACAAAATGTTGTCGGCAATGCAAATAAGGAAAAGGGTCGAGAAGAATGAGTAAACTTATTTGGCTACGATGATCTCGGAGGAGATGGGCCAAGCTACTTAAGTGCTTGGGAAATTTAGGCTATACTCGAAAGGTTTGCCGATAATGCCCTAGGAATTGCCTCAAAAATTTTCACCTAGAAAAGGAGTGGATCACGAAATCGAGTTGATCCCTGGAGAAACACCTCTAGCCATGGGTCCTTACCTCATTGCGCAGCTAGAGTTGGCAGAGCTTTGAAAATAGTTGGAAGAACTATTAAAAGCATGTTTCATTCGACCCTCAAACCACCTTTTGGAGCACTGGTATTGTTCCTGAAGAAGCACGATGATTCATTGAGAATGTACATTGATTATAGGACTTTGAAAAAGTTGACAGTGTGCAACAAGTACCCAATACCATTGGTCAGGAGATTTATTTGATCGATTGGGGAATGACAAGATCTTTTCCAAGTTGGACTTAAGATCGGTTATTGGCAAGTTCGTATAGCGGAAGGCGACGAACAAAATACTATCTTTGTAACTAGGTATGGGTCTTATGAGTTCTTAGTAATGCCTTTTGGGTTAACAAACGCCTCCGCAATATTCTCAACAATGGTGAGTCAAATTTTCCACTCACTTTTGGAAAAGTGTGTTGTGGTCTATATGGATGACATCGCGGTGTATTCGGATTCCTTGAAATAACATGTCCAACACTTGGAAGAGGTCTTCTAGTTGCTAAAGGCAAACAAACTCTAGTGAAGAGGGAAAGTGTTGTTTTGGACAAACAGAAGTAATATTGTTGGGACACCACATAAAAGCGAGTGAAATTTGCATGGATTTGACGAAGGTTTGAGTGATCCAGGAATGGGATCCCCCGATCAATATTTTAGAGTTACGTTCTTTTTTGGTTTAGTGAACTATTATACAAGGTTCATTGAGGGCTTCCCTCGGCGAACAACGTCTCTCAATGACTTGTTAAAGGAAATTGTTTCATGGGTTTGGGGAGACAAATATTAGAAAGCCTTTGAGGATTTGAAGACATTAATTGTGCAAGAGCCTTGCCTCCATCTTTCGGACTATGGGAAGTCCTTTGAAGTGTAGATCGATGCCTTTGATTTTGTCTTAGGTGGAATCCTAATGCAAGAGGGACATTTGGTGGCCTTCGAAAGTAAAAAATTAAACGACGCAGAAAGGAACTATGTCGTGCATGATAAAGAGATGTCGAATGTACATTGCCTTCGGGTATAGAGGTATTATTTGCTTGGAAGCAAGTTAGTCGTGAAAACGGACAATGTGACAACATCATATTTCCAAAATCAAAAGAAGTTAACCTCGAAACATGGTCGGTGGCAGGACTTCTTGGCTGAATTTGATTTTCAGTTGGAATATAAGACTGAGCGGACTAATGTTGTAGCAGACGCGCTAAGTCGCAAGTCCTAGTTAACTACAATAATGGTAGTGAAAATGGACTTTCATGAACAAATTTGGGAAGGCATGGTGCAAGACCCAAAAGTCGTAAACATGATGAGATTTGTAACTGGCAAGTTTTGACGCTTCTAAGAAGAAGGAAGGCTATTGTTTACAGTAGGTAGACAAATAATCGTTCCCGGTCATGAGAACCTATGGAGGATGATCATGCGTGACTGCCATGATTCTAAGTGGGCAGGACATCCTGGCGTAGCTCGCACCTTGGCATTGGTAGAAGATGCATACTTTTGGCCAAAGACGTGTGAAGATATCGAAGCTTATGTTCGTACTTGTTTAATATGTCAACAAGATAAAGTCGAACAAAAGAAGTCGACTGGGTTATTAGAACCATTACCGATTTTAGAAAGATCATGGAAAATGGTCACCATGGATTTTATCTCAACCTTACTTAAGTCCGAAGGATCCATCATAGTTGTAGTGGATAAGTTTGCCCTCCCATTCACAGAGGAGTTTCTTTCACTCCGCAGCTAGAGAGTGGTTGATGTCCAACCTTCGGGGCAGCAAGCAAACAACAAACGCCTTACCCTGGGCTCTTGTCTTTAGAACCTGTTGTTGGATCCTTTGTAATGGAGGAACCACTCCATTTTCGACCCTGGACTCGCAAGGCCACTAGAACCTCTAACTATAATCCTCAACATAGCCGCTGATTTCGCTAGAGCCATCTATTTGAGAAACAAGATGCACCACATTACATCATATGCGAACCTCAAAATATGGAAGCATCCACCTGCATGCTAAGTGCAATATAGATGGTTCCTACATCCAATCCAATGGTAGCTCCAATGTTGGCATATGGGTCATACGAAGAGATCATAAAGGCATCTGGATTGAGAGACTCGACAATATGATCTCGGCTAACTCACTATTTGAAGCAGAACTCATAAGCATTTATGCTGGTTTAGACCTTTCGTGGGAGAGGAATTTCAGGCAGATTATCATTGAAACAGACATAGCAGTCGTGAACATCATCACAAATTGCACGCCTAGCATCGACCATGAATTGTCCAGCGTCATCAAGAACATATGCAGAAAACTTGGACGCAGCTGATCGATCACCAGTAATCATGTTCCAAGAGAGCAAAACTCATGTATATGATATTTTTCAAAAAGTTATCACAAGAAAAGACATTGACATATCGGCGGTCAAATTTGAAAGCTTTATATTTGACAAAAACCTTATTAAATCGACTTGTGTTGAAGCAGTGGTTATACACCTTTCATATGACAAAAGGTATATCGATCATATCCCATATTTGAGTATGTACCCTTATAAACTATTTGCAAAATGTAAATGCTAAAGTTGATGTAAGATCACACATTATTATTTTTGCTCTATTTGTTATCTTCATATAAAACCTTTAAAGTAACTATGATTTATAGTAGACATAAATTTACTTTTGAATGTGTGAAAGATAGATTGTTGACTAAAGAAAAATTGAACAATGAATTAGGATCCAAAAGCAAATTAGATAAGCAAGTCTCATGTTTAATCGCAAGAGGCATACATCAAATAAGGAAACATAATCAGAATAGATTAAGATCTAAATCGACATATAGAGATAAATTCTGTAATTACTATAAAAAAGAAAAGTCATATCAATGAATAGTCTTACAAATTACAAAATAAAAATAAGAAGTTGAATGAGAGCAAAGAAAAAATAAAAGGTAGATATAACATATTCTAGTATAGCTGATAGTGACAACGAAGATGTTTTATCGGTGACAGAAAAAATAATTAATAGATTCTCGATTCTACATGCTTATACCATATGTGTCCTAATAAAAATTGATTTTTCACGTACAAACCAATTGAAGGTGGAGTTATTCTTATGGACACTAATGCAACATGTAAAATTATTAGTATTAGGTCTTTTAAATTAACATGCATGATAGAATTATTAGAGATTAAGATGTCAGACATATCCTTAATTTGAAAAAGAATCTTAAATGGTTACAAAATTCTTATAGAGTCTAATGAAATGAAGATTTCTCAAGGTGCTCTTCTATTGATGAAAGCCTTAAAAGCTAGTAACTTGTATGTTCTTCTCGATTCGGCTCCATTTCAAAAAAGGATTATGACCATGTATTTTGGATATGAGTGAGAAAGACATACAAGTTCTAAGCAACCAAGGTCTTCTTTTCGGATCAAAGTTGGAAAGTTAAAATTATGCGAACATTGTATTTCTAAAAAGTAAAATAGAGTTAGTTTAAGTTTGGCAATTCAAAGGACAAAAGGAATCCTAAATTACATTCATTTCGATTTATTGGTCATTTTTAAGTTCCTTCAAATGAAGGCAATAGATATTTGCTTACATTTATTGATGATTACTCTAAAAAAGTTGGGGTATATTTTTTAAAACATAAAGATGATGTTTCTAAATTTAAGATGTGAAAAACTTTGTTGAGAAAGCAAAATGGAAAGATTGTTAAGAGACTGAGAACAAATGGACTCGAGTTCTATGATCCAAAATTTAATGACTTGTGTGAGAAAGAAGGCATTTTTAGCATCGCACAATTTGAGTACTTCACAATAGAACAATGTTGAAAAGAATGAACATGATTTTACTTGAGAAAGCTCAATGCATGTTGTCAAATGAAGGATTATGCGAGGATTTTTTTTGATAGAGTTGTCAATCTGGCAAGTCAATAAATTCATTCTTAGTAGTGAAATCATTTTTTACTATGTATGTATGTATGTATGTATGTATGTATGTATGTATGTATGTATGTATGTATGTATGTATGTATGTACGTATGTATATGTTTATGGAGAAGTATAATGGGTATAAACATACATACATTTTTTATCTGCTAGGTTATGAGTACTAGTGGGTATTTTACCAAAGGTTTCTATCCATCTACCCTTATGTGATTCCTCTTGAATATGGAGCAATCAGAGGATTTCCATGTTGAAGATAAAGATCATATATGTTGTCTTAAGAAGTCTTTATATATGTTGAGCATTGATTTTGTGAGAAGCTACTATGATAGTTGTATTTATTTGCAACAACTTGCTTATGAATTTTTCATCTATTTGTTGCTTTTATGTTGTTTGCGGCTAAAGTTATAATCGAAATCAACATTTTGAAAGCTAGTTATGTTCAGAGTTTGAAATGAAAGATCTTGGAGCAATCAAGAAGATTTTGGTGATGGTGTGTGTGTATGTGTGCGCGCGCGTGTGCGTGCGTGCATGCGTGTATGTTTATGGAGAAGTCAGAGGATTTCCATATTGAAGATAAAGATCATGTATGCCATCTTAAGAACTCTTTTTATGAACTTGATTTTTTTTTAGAATCTACTATGATAGTTGTATTTATTTGCAACAACTTGCTTATGATTTTTTCATTTATTTATTGCTTTATGTTGATTGTAGCTAAAGATATAACTAAAATCAACATTTTGTAAGTTAGCTAAGTTTGGAGTTTGAAATGAATGATCTTGAAGCAGTTAAGAAGATTTTGGTGATGGTAATGTCTACAGATAGACACACAAGAAGAATTTTTTCTCTTAATATAAATATTCTCTAACATCTGATTCCTAACCGACAAAGGATTTATTAGTGCATTTGAAAAATAACCCAACTGAATTCGCACCAGAATCGAACCAAACCAAATTCGTTATAGAATAGTACGTATGGTTCATTCATAAACCATACTATAAAAAAATAATCTTTTAGAAGACGTTTTGGCTGAGTTATTTCAGCTCCACGGTTTCTTTCCCCCACAATGAATAGGGAAGGTATAATAATGCTATGAATGACCCAGTATCAAGTACTGGTAATAATATCAGCAAAAGAACGTTCTCCCATGTATATGAGATATTTTCTTGCTAGGATTCAACACATTAGATGTAATATAATAAAAAAAATCATTGATCATTACATAGAATTCAATTAAGATAATGTATGAAAGCAAGTGCTTGTCAAAAAGCTTTTGTAACAAATCGTGTAGGGGATTTTGGTTTATTATTAGGATTTTAGATTTTTATTAGATAACCAGTAGTTTCGAATTTCGAGACAAATGACAGCATACACTTTTCTTTCCATATAAAAATCATAATTCAAGGACTCCAAGTCCAAAATAAATAAAGGTTTCATAGGTGAATATGGACTCTCTTATGTTTCATTCGGAGATCAATCGATGACCTCTCAAAATAAATCAGCTTATGGTAAATCAAAGGGCAATCTCTCACATTCAACTAGAGAAGAAATCATGAAAACTATAAACCCTATGGACTGACGTCATAGATTTCACCCACCTAAACCATATTTGGACTGTGCTTCAACTATATCAATTGTACTTATAATTCATAGTTATAATATTTAATCATAATATATACACACACACACACACAATTATGGTTATGGATTCTTGTAGATTCAGATCATGATTAATCATTTGATATGTTAGTATGTATATATATGCACATATTAGGTATATAGGACCATCCTTTCTGTAATTTCAATAGAAAGATTCCCGCTACCAAAGAAAAATATTGAAATTTTTTTTTGAAATATTATCTATATGTATAGATGTAGCAGAAAAAAATAGCGATTTGTTCCTATCAAGCATCCAGTGTAGTAAAAAGAAGATGAAATAAAAATATCGATAAATTCTTGTAATGCGCGCAATTCATCCCATTGAATTAAGATCCTGAGTTATTGCAAAGTAAAGTAAAAAATAGTGAGATTATGGAAGTCAATATTTGAACAGTTGAAATCTAATTAGCCCGAATTTCACATTAAAAAGGATATGACAGTTGAAAGATAAGTTAAAAAAAGGAACGAAACCTTTTTTCGGTCCTCACTCCTTCGTGCTAAGCCAAGAATGCTAGTGATCCAACAAAGCAAAAGTAAAAAAAAAGATAAGCATAACTTTATTAAATTTATACTTGTTGTTTGTTGTTTTTTAATCCTCAATGCACTCTTTAGTTTTATACCCTTATTCTGAAATAACAAATTGAGTTCATATAGGCATTTTGGACGATGCTATTTCAATAGCTGCCCTGGCTACAATTTCTGATACTCCGCTCATTTCATAAAGTATTCGGTCTAGTTAACAACAGATACCCAATATTCTGGGGAACCCTTTTTTTACTTTACGTCCCCGTGTCGCCCCATGGGAGGGGCATGGGGGCGCAAAAAGGAAAGAGAGGGATGGGTTTTTCGCGCTTTTGGTATAGCCCAGGAATTTCAATTGCGCTTATATCCATCACTGTAAATAAATTGCGTCCAATAGGATTTGAACCTATACCAAAGGTTTAGAATACCTCTGTGCAGATTGTATCCATTGGGAAAATATAGGTTCGGTCATGGCGGATACTTCTGATCCCGCTTGGACAAAATGGAAGATATTTTCGATGAATAGAAGCACGTCTTGTTCATTAACATCCCAAAAATATTCCAATCCTTTTTTCTCGAGCTAAAAGAAGAATCCTAGAACAAAATGGGAAGTAGCTAACCAACTTCTTGGATTTATTTTACGTCCACAATTTTCTATACCAATGAAGATGCTCTTGTCTCGACATAGTTTGTTCTGTTCCGTTACAAACCTAATTTGTCTTAGGTTGATAGTACATCATGGAGCTCGAGCATAATCTTTCTTAGAACATCATGAATAGAATATTTTTCTGAAATCATTAAGAATATGTATCCATAAAAAGTTTTGGGGCATTTTCAAATGGATGATGCAAAGCTAGTTAACGCTTATATTGTTGCATATTTTAGACACACGGATTCAAGTTCACCACAAGTAGATGATGACATAAGGTATTTATATCAAAAGTTCCCTACTCTAGTATAGTTGATAATACTATGTAGAGCTCAACATTAATGGGGAAAGCTACTAATATATATTATGATAGTCAAAGTGCAAATATCTTACAAAAGATCCTATGTGTCATGAGATAACAAAGTATATTTGTAATATTAACAATTTTACTAAATCAGGAATTAATTAAATAAATAATATTTATTAGTTGGACTTTGAATTAGATTAAATAATAGAGTTCTATTTGTTTTAGACTTAAGAAAAGTACAAGAAAATCCTATAAATAGACCCTTATGGTGGCGAAAAACCTTCCATAATTATTAATTCTCTCAAACATTAGAGCCTCTCCCTATTTTCTTCTTCTTCTCTCCCCTGTGCACAGGTAGGAAATTATTCTCCCTCTTTCTCTCTCTTTTTTTCTCCTAAACTTTTATATAAAAACTTCGTTAGAGAACGACAACATGAATCTAAAGAGAACATGAACAATGATTAGAATAACATGAAGAATGAACAAGAAACCCCTATAAATAGGTATATACATAGGTGAATCCCTCTAGGTAGACTTTTCATGTTAGAATAATTGCATGATAAATCTTGTGCTAAATGAAGATGGTTTATGATGATATTTATGCTTAACCTGATTAGATTAACCCGACCAAGTTTAGAGATAATAGTTCACGATCACAATGATGATGTATGATCCTTGTACATAGGTGGAGTACTCGATTCACTTTGATGCGGAAAGAGAAAGACTGAAATAAGAGGAGAGAGAAAGAGATCCACTAAGAAATGGGATGAAGAAAATGAGGAGAAGGAGGAGAGAAAAAAAAAAGAAAAAAAATGAGATAGAAGAGAGAGATCACTTACGATCTAAAGAGGAGAGGAAACAATGTATATAAGGAGGAGAGAAAAAAAGAAAAATAATGAGGAGACAGAAGACAGAGATCAATTACGATCTAAAGGGGAGATGAAATAATTTATATAAGGAGGAGAGAAAATGTTTTTCAAGAAAGGTGAGAGAGACAGTGATGAAATAAGGAAAATGAAAGAAAGTGACAAAAGTAAGGAAGATGAGAAAAAAATTAAGGAAATAAAATAATAAAAAGGGAAGAAAAAGATTGATATTAAAAAGAGGAAAAAAGAAAATGAGAAAATAAGAAAGAAACAATAAAGAAGAGATATAAAATGAGGAAATGAGAAAGTGTAAAAACTAGTCAAATAAGAGAGGATAAAGAAAAGTAAGAAATTATGAAAGATAAGAGAGAGAGAGAGAGAGAGAGAGAGAGAGAGAG
>LTAE01000742.1:74178-88056 GCA_001647135.1 Pontederia paniculata
TGCTCCCTTCGGCTTTTGTCCGCATAGCTCTTTTGCCGGTCTTGAGCTGCTTTCATCTTGCCTCTAATTAGCTCCACCTTCTTTGCACAGTCCTCAATGAGAGTTGGTCCGAGCAATCTTCTTTCTCCTACTTCGTTCCAACATGCCGGCGAGCGACATGGTCTACCGTACAATGCCTCGAATGGTGTCATCTGGATGGTTGCCTGGTAGCTATTGTTGTAAGAGAACTCGATCAGTGGAAGGTGAGTATCCCAACTTCCCTTCCAATCGAGTGCACAGGCTCTCAGCATATCCTCCACCGTCTGTATGGTGTGCTCCGTCTGTCCATCTATCTGTGGGTGGAACGTCGGTGGAACGTCGTGCTGTAATTCAGCTTAGTGTCGAATGCCTCATGGATGCCCTTCCAGAACCTAGAAGTAAAACGAGGATCTCGGTCTGACACGATAGAAATGGGAATATCGTGTAGCTGAATAATCTCGTTGGCATACAACTCCATCAAGCTCTCGATCGTTTGCTTGGTCTTCATCGGTAGGAAATGTGCTGATTTTGTCAGTCGATCCACGATCACCCAAATTGCATCGTATCCTCTCTTTGTGCGGGGAAATCCGATGATGAAGTCCATTGAGATGTGCTCTCACTTCCACTCTGGATTGCTGAGTGGCTGAAGAGTCCCGTAAGGTCGTCGATGCTCAATCTTCACCTGTTGACAAACAAGACATCTAGAAACATAGTCAGCTATTTCTCTTTTCATGTCCCTCCACCAGAAGCTTCGTTGTAGATCCTTGTACATCTTGGTGCTGCCAGGGTGGATGACAAACTCCGTCTTGTGGCACTCATCTAGCACCTCTCTGCGTAGCTCCTGGTTCTTGGGAACCCATAGGCGACCCTTGTATCGGATTGCCCCATCAGTAGAAATATTGAACTCTGCATCATCCTTCTCACATAGCTTGACCATCTTGTGGTAGTCTGCATCCTCTTATTGAGCCCTGATAATTCTGGTCACCAGATCAAGCTGCACTTCCATGTGAGTCACCATCAGTAACCCTCGCTCGGTGAGCTTCGGATTCCACTGCACTATACTATCCACCAGGTTCCATTGTCGTACTCTCAGGCATGCAAGTCCACCTGCTCGTTTCTTACTCAAAGCGTCTGCAACTGCATTCGCCTTTCCAGGATGGCAACTTATGGTGAACTCATAGTCTTTGAGGAATTCGAGCCATCTTCTCTGCCTCATGTTCAGATCCTTTTGTGAAAACACATACTTGAGGGTCTTGTGATCAGTGAAGACTTCAAAATCTTCATCATAAAGGTAGTGTCTCCACATCTTTAGTGCAAACACGACTGCTTCCAGCTCCAAGTCGTGTGTCGGATAATTCACTCCGTGCTTCTTCAGCTGTCTTGAAGCATAGGCCACCACCTTGCCGTGCTGCATTAGTACACATCCTAAGCCTGTACCGCACGCATCTGTGTACACCACATAACCTCCACTCCCAATGGGGATTGTGAGTATTGGTGTTGTAGTGAGTCTGTTCTTCAGCTTCTGGAAGCTTTCTTCACATTGCTGGGTCCACTCGTACTTTACTTCTTTCTTCGTCAGGTTCATCAGTGGAGAGGCTATTTTGGAGAACCCTCTGATGAAACGTCGGTAATAGCCTGCTAGTCCAAGGAAGCTTCTGATCTCCGTTGCGTTCTTTGGCCTTTCCCAATTGGTTACAACTTCCACCTTTGCTGGATCCACAGAAATCTCATCCTTTGATATGATGTGTCCGAGAAATATGATCTGATCTAGCCAGAACTCACACTTGGAAAATTTCGCAAACAATTGATGGCTCAGTAAAGTCTCCAATACAATGCGAAGATGCTCCTTATGCTCTTTTGGATTCGAGGAATAGATCAGAATATCGTCGACGAACACAATGACGAACTGGTCAAGATGTGGCTTGAAAACCCGATTCATGAGATCCACAAATGTTGCAGGAGCATTAATCAAGCCAAACGGCATTATGAGGAACTCGTAGTGCCCATATCTGGATCTGAATGTCGTCTTTGGTACATCTTCATCGGCTATCCTGAGCTGATGGCAGCCGCTTCTTAAATCGATCTTCGAGAACACTGTTGCTTTGGAGAGTTGATCGAACAAGTCATCAATGCGTGGTAGAGGGTACTTGTTCTTGATCGTCGCCTTGTTCAGCATCATGTAGTCGATGCAGAGACGTAGTGATCCGTCCTTCTTTTTCACGAATAGAACTGGAGCACCCCAAGGTGAGATGCTAGGCCGGATAAACCCCTTATCGAGAAGCTCATGTATTTGCGTCTTTAGTTCCTTCATTTCAGCTGGCGCCATGCGATAGGGAGCTTTAGATATGGGAGCTGTTCCTGGCACAAGATCGATGTGGAAATCGATCTCCCTTTGTGGCGGTAGTCCTGATATGTTTGCTGGGAAGACATCTGGAAAGTCCTTCACTACGTCTATCTTGTTGAGCTCCTTAGCTGGCTCATTTGTCTTCACCACGCTGGCTAGATAGCCTCGGCACCCTCTTCTTAACATCTTCTGGGTCTTCATAGCAGATACTAATATCTTGCCGTTGTCATTGGGGGTACCTTGAATAGTAGCCCGTGATCCGCCCCATGGTGCGCGAATTTCAATCTTCTTCTGGAGACAGTGCATGCATGCGTCGTGGTATGACAGCCAGTCCATACCAAGGATGATGTCGTAGTCCATCATCGGGATAATCATCAGGTCTGCAAAGAACTCCTTCTGCTCGATCCTCACCGGTATATCATGTATATACTGATGAGTGTGAATAATTGGCATCCCTTTCCTTCAGATTTATTAAAGCAGCAAAATCCTCGGGTAATTGGCATCCCTTTCCTTCAGATTTATTAAAGCAGCAAAATCCTCGGAGATAAAAGAGTGAGTAGCTCTGGTGTCAAATAATATTGTGGCAGAGATACCAGCAACAGGGAGAGTACCTTGAATAACGTTCTCAGGGCGGTTGCCACGATCGTCGCGCATCTGGTAAGCACGTCCTGCGACTCTGTTGGAGCCTCCTCCTTTCCCGCGATCTGGTCCATCCCTCCTTTGCTCGGGGCAGTCTCTGATGTAGTGGCCCTGTTTGCCACAGTTGATGCAGGCACCAATCTTCATGTAGCATTCCCCTTGGTGTCTCCTCTGGCAGTGAGGGCGGACACCTTGATTCTGCTGGGGCTGTTGATTATTCTGGCGAGCAGGTCGAGATTCGTAAGGCCTTGCACGGTCATCACGGCGGTTGCCTCCTCGATCTCCACATCTCTTGTTAGCCCAATTGGATCTGGGCTGATCCTGCTGATGAAAAGTAGTCTTATTCTTCATTTCCTCTTTGTGGTTCCTCTCCAGCTCAGATGCTACCTTGGCCGCCTGGACAATAGTGCTGCAGTTGCTTCCTATGGTCCCAACTCTAATCTCAGAGTTCAAACCACGAACAAAGCGCTTGGTGCTCTCCTCTTCTGCCTCCTGGAGATTTGAGTACTTCTGGAGACGAATGAATTTATTCATATAAGCAGTGACATCCATGTGACCCTGTTTCAGGTGCAGGAACTCCTCAGCCTTCTGAGCCCTCTTGTATGCAGGAAAGTAGCGGGTGCTGAAGGCTTCTTTGAACTCCTTCCAGCTGACGACATCCTGGTCAGCGAACTTGGTAATCTTGATGGTGTCCCACCAATCCTTTGCATCCCCAATCAGGCGATTGACTGCATAGACAATCTTCCTTGCCTCATCACACTCCATCTCCTGGAATGTTTCCTCCATCTTCTGAATTCACTTCTCAACACGTTCAAAGTTGTCTGTCCCATTGAATTCGGGAGGGTGCAACTTAAGGAACTGCTGGATGGTGTCCTTGAAATTCACTGTTGGCTGTTGATCCTGGGTGGTCCTTCGTGGGTTACCACCAGCTGGGTTTCCTTCCTGGCTAGAAGCTCTAGTGCCATCCATATGCA
Source organism: Pontederia paniculata (assembly GCA_001647135.1). Lineage (NCBI taxonomy): Eukaryota > Viridiplantae > Streptophyta > Magnoliopsida > Commelinales > Pontederiaceae > Pontederia > Pontederia paniculata. Next base: position 78,154 of record LTAE01000742.1, read on the forward strand.
GTTTCATCAACCCATTAGCTTACACCATCATAACATACTTGGTTTGAAAATTTACTTGATGGAGGCTGCTCATGACAATTGCATATAAACTTACATCCTATACTCTAAGAAAGTCAAGAGGTTCCTGACGTTAGGCTCTGATACCTAAATGTATCACCCCCAAAATTTAAACTTTTTGGGCAACATTACACATCATATAACATTGACTTGACTCTTGACTCTTGACTTTTTAGTCAAGAATCATGCCACATCAGCGGAAGACTAAACAATTTAATAAAAGTATACTATATTAAGATAAAATGCTAAACTTGGTCCAACATAAATGCCTAAGCAAATTTGACATGACATAATAATAATGACAAGACTCCAAATAAATGAGTTTGAAGGTACAACTCAATAGAAACCTAATACATCATCAACTTACGACCAAAAGATATAGTGTGCAACTGTAGCTTGTCATGAGCATCGCCTATGCACGCCACCATTANATGGCATCAGTGGTTGTACAGGACCACGAGCAGAATTCGTTTCACAGGTATGGGAGAGGACCATGCAACCGAAACAGTGGTCAGCAGTGATTTGGAGTCACGCGCCCTGGGGTTTCACTGTTTTACCTGCAATTACACCCCTGTCCCCCTCATCATACTCCTTTTTCTCCCGATTTTGCATTGAGTACATGAAGTCCCATCAATTACATCTTTTATCTTTCTTACTATAATTTCCTTATAGTTCATACATCATCATCATAGGGAAATAACATACATCAGATCATATAAAAGAACTTCTGTAGACATCATATGAGACAGACCGCGTCGGGGAACACGGCCTGGGTTCGGTCACGTGGACACGGCCCGTGCTATTGGACACGGTCCGTTCTCCCTGTATAGGGATGCGCGCCGCACCATTTCCAACGTCGGCCGCATCTCGAAGAAAACGATCGGCGCTGGGTTCTTGAAGGGTGTTTCCGACGACGACGAACCCGAATCCGATAGGGTATCAACTTTGTGTAGGAGTCCTGACCCGGCCCGCGCTATCCAACCCGACCCGAGTTGTCCTCCATCGCACGGCGGAAATTAGGGTTTCGTCGGCCGAGCGCGTCGCCAGACGCAGTTCGCGCCGGCGAGCGCGACCTATGTTCATCGTCATGTACGCGTCACCTGACGTGGGCTGCATCGGCAGACACGGCTGGAGATCGCCGTCTGCGGAGAAGGAGATCATCGAATCGCCTGGACGAACCGCGTCGTCAGACGCGATCCAAATCGGCAGACGCGATCTGGGTCATCATCATGCATAAGAAAAACATGCGCCGTCAACCTGGTCCGCGTCGGAGACACGACCAGAGTTTGGCGTCGGCGAAAAGAAAATCGTGCGCCGTCATGCGCGATCCGAGTCGGCGAACGCGGTCCGTGTCTGGAGGACGCGGTCCGTGTTCGTCTCCTTCGGCCGAGATCTAGATTTTCATGAAAACTTCGATAAAATATCTAGAAATCATGTAAAAATCATCTAACGTCATCATAAGACCAAAAACCCATGCATCTCAATCCTAAAGATGAGTTCCATGGAGGATTCCTAAGGACCCCCTTACATACCTCGTTTTCAGTCAAATTCATGTTGAAACTTCTTGTTTTTCTCCTCCTTACTGTTGTCATGCGCTCCTCGGGTGTTCTCTTTCCTCTGGCACAAATTCCCAAACAATGAGGAGATGAAATCAAAACTATAAACCCTAAGAGGAATCATGTCTTACCTTAGAAAGAGAGAGAGGCTTGAGGGAGAGACGGCTAGGGCAGAAAATAATGAGAAGGGGAGAGAAACTACGAGGGTTTGAGCCTTTATATAGGGGTTTGGGTTGAGAGAATTATCAATATGCCCTTGACTAATTTAATTTAAATCTAATTCTATTCTAATTAGAATTTCAGGCGTTACAATAGTGCTTCAGTGCGTTCATGACGTATGCTTGGGGTTCATACAGTCGGAACTCGTTGATGTGGCAGTTGTCGAGCAACGCCTGGACTTGTTCCGGGCATGGTAGGTTATTGCCGTATCTTCCGTAGCACACACCAACACGAGCAGCCGAAGATGCTGGACAATAATAAAATAAGTCAGTATGAAAATAAATCATAATGAACTTCTAATCAAAACATAAAATTTGCAATAACAATTATATACTTATATTAACAAGTATTCATTGAAAAAAAATATTATTACAAAATATCTAGATTGTATAAAGTGTTAACAATTTGCAAAGCATGGAATTTACAAGATTTAATCGTATTATTTTGAGATAAAAATCTTAACTTAATATAATTAGGAGGTTTGAAGTTCATGAATCTTTTTAATTTTTTATGTATTATGTTAATAAATATAAATTTTAATTTTTTTTTCACATACTCATGAATCTCATTGAACAAAAATTGCGAACTTATATATGTAGGTTACATTTTTCATTTTTTATTCTTACAAAATTGTTAACAGCTAGATTATAATTAGGCCTGACAAAACCAACTTTATAAATTTAAACTCATGAGTTCATGAACTTTAGCAAAAGATTCAATTAGCTTGAGCTTGGTAAATATGCGTCATCCAATAGCATGTCAACCAACTTGATACATGTAGTATTCAAATAAATATATAAATTGTACGGAATATACTTTTTTTATTATATATATTCTCCTTTTCTCTAGAATATATATACGGTAAATATTTTTTTTTGGATTGATGATGTCAAACTTAACACATTTTATAGAATTCCATATTTCTTTTTGTAAAACAATATTAAGTTGATGCCAAAGTTCTTACAAATTCTTTTTTTCCCCTGTAGAAAGAAAAAAATCTTACCAATTGGAAGTACATAACTAAGCACGAGGACCGCGACGACCAAGAAAATACGCGAGATAAGCTGCATTAATCTCTCTTCTTTTGCTTTCTAATTGCATGCATAAGGAAAACCGTCATCAAGAATGCTATAATTACGAACATAAAGTAAGTGCTAATTATGATGAAGACTGAACTAACAAATTAACTATCAAAAACTCCACCGAAAAAAAAAACTAACATAAACGAAAAGAACTAGAATATATGCGGTGCAGCGATTTGTTAACAAAAATTTAGCGATCTTGAATCCAATTATCAATGTGAAGGATTTAGGTGCCTTTTAATGTATAGATTTATTTTTATATGTACTATGAGAAGGGAAAACAGGACAAAGAACTTAATAGAATTGCAACTTCATTTTTTCTCCCGTATTTAAAAAGGAACTAAATAAAAGGAATGTAAAATATTTAACGATATAAATCAATTTGAAACCCTTGGTTACAGGTCAATGTGTGTGTCCGTATGTAAATGTGAGTCGCTGCACTTAGCTTCTCTATATATTTGGCAGAAATAAAAAAAAATCAACAAAAAGACTTTTTTTATTGACCAAAGAATTGAATGCGAAATTATTTACCGTTTTCCGAGAAAAAATATTTGTCTTATTTTTATAGGAAAACATTTTCCTTTTTCAGAAAAAACACATCTTCCAGTAGCACATGGCAAAATATTTAACGATATAAATCAATTTGAAACCCTTGGTTACAGGTCAATGTGTGTGTCCGTATGTAAATGTGAGTCGCTGCACTTAGCTTCTCTATATATTTGGCAGAAATAAAAAAAAATCAACAAAAAGACTTTTTTTATTGACCAAAGAATTGAATGCGAAATTATTTACCGTTTTCCGAGAAAAAATATTTGTCTTATTTTTATAGGAAAACATTTTCCTTTTTCAGAAAAAACACATCTTCCAGTAGCACATGGCAAAATATTGTTTTTCAAAAAGTAGTTTACTTAAATTATTTTTTTCCTCGTAACTCGCTTTTAACAACACAATCACAACTTCGAATTTGGCTTGGTAATATTTACGAACAGGATATTTAAACACAACGGTTGGAGAATAAAGAAGAAACAAATACACGTAATTAACAAACAGTTTGGAATATAAAGAGAACATGTGTTTAAGAGAATAACATTACAGTACTATGATTTAAGAGAAGAGAATAACATTAATTCAGAAGGGAATAACATGACTATGATTCAAGAGAAGCGAGAATAATGTACCGTACAACATAGGCGGAGGGAGGGGGGATCAAGGGGGTGCACTAGCACCCCTTGAAAGTTAAGTTTTTTTTAATTAGTAGTATATATCATATATTAAAGATTACTTATTTAGTGAGCAATACTAATTTTGATGTTTAGATTTCGAGTTTGAATTTTTTAACTAAATAATTATTTAGGTAACCAATCGGTGCAAGAGTTTTTTCGTTGATGAATATTTCAAAGACTAAATTGTATATATAAAAAAATATTATCAATAATAATATCATTCTCAATAGATTTTAAAAAATAATATTTTATTGAAATTGATTATTGAAATAGATGTTTGTCTGCCATCTATATATTTAAAATATTTTTTACATTATTGTCATATTATTTTTAATTTTTATGACGATATTAATTCAAAATGTGCACCTCTTGACTAACTCGTTTAGCTCCGCCCTAGCGTACAAGTACCGCTACCAAGTTTGTCTAGTTGGAATGCTTAATGCATATATATAACAGGGTCCCGGCTTATCTAGAAGAAAGGTTGTTTTCACGTTGTTCTGCAAATTCGCAAATAAATTTTGATGACTTTTTGAGAAATACAATTGGCTACGCGTTGATGTGCCCATTTATCATGATTATTATATTCGTTATCTCTGGCAATTAATTTGAGGGGTTTAATAATTTTTTTGGAATATGTTGAAATGTATTGTTAATGTAATCGTGTGCAAGACTAAGATAACCAAGAAATACTGATTTGTCTGATCATGAATCAGAGAAAATTAAGATAATGGTTTCTTCCTATTCTGCTCGACTAATTCTCAATCCAATGGCACCCGTTGCTCGCTGTTTTATTTCTTTACTTTCTTCCGTGTTATTTTTTATTCTTCTGAAAATTAATGTTGATATGTACGCTTTCGTAATATATACATGGTGACCCTTTCTCCATTCACTGCCTCCGGGTTCAAAAATAAACTATCTGAACTTATTTGTTTTTTTTCCATTACATTGATCTGATTTTTTCATTGAATAAATTGTTTGATTTTGACAATTAAAGGCAAGGGTGGGTGACAGTATTACCATTCCCGACAAAGAAAGGATGACTAAATCGAGTTTTATTAGTAAAGTTAGTTAGGGAGATTGTGTTTCAACATCACCAACTGTCATTAGTTCGGATAGCATACATCTTGAGTGGATATCCAGAAAGAAATATTTGTATGGATTTAGTTGTAGCTATAAAACATTTGATGCTTTGTAAAAAATGTAGAGTCAATCTTAACTCTTTAATGAATAATTAATAATAGATTTCAAAATCGATAGAAAAGATTGGACTTATCAAATGCTTGCATTCCAACAAAGCATCACATAAAACCCTTATTTGTATTGTGTTCTTTTAAGGAAAAAATATTATTTCTTCAGTAATTTTTTATTTTGAAATTTAATTAAAGCACGGATGATTTTTTTTAAATTCACTTGTATTCCATCTATATAAGTATATAAACATAATTAATTGAATTTTTGAACATATTTTTATTATAGGAGTAATGACAAAAAAGAAATTGCTCTCTCATTTTCTTAAATATAGATTGAACAAAACAAACAATCACAATTTTTCGTTGCAATTTATAAGTTTGAGAACCATTTACATTACAGAGTATAGAAATGGATCAACATGACATCACACATGTAGTTATGACCTGTTATACAATGCATTGCATATTCATTTTTCACTTATGAAGGAGAACATGAAAGTGGAATACAACCTGGATGGAAGAAACTTGGCGAAACGAAAAAAAATTCACTGATCGAAAGCTCAAAAAGCATCATATATTGCATTCTGTCAATGGGCTTTATGAAAACTTAGAATTGAAACCCACTCTTGCTCCAAACAAACTCCGACCAAATTAAATCAAATTATTGCATGAGCAAGTCTTAGGATAGTTTGATGTTATATAATTATAAATTTGAAATATAAATGATTATAATTAGATTTTTTATAATTTATATTTATAAGAATTATTTTTCTTTGATTTGGATGGTGGAAATAAAATGTTAAAAAATGAATTACATATTTGATTGAAGTTAAGAATTTGATATAATTGTGCAGTTAGAATAAAATATTATCATATATTAATAAATGAATAAAAATTATATGAATATTTTTAATAAAATATATTTTTTAATTTATATCTCATAACTTTATCTCATGTTATAAAATTAAAATTGATAAACTTTATTAAAAAATGAACATCTTTTTATCCAATGGACCCAACAAACAATTGATTTTCTTTCATTAATTTAGGTGGACCCTAACATTCTCTTAATTCTCTCTTATCACTTTATCTATTATTAAAATAATTATTTTCTTATATGAATATATAATATATTTTTCATTGCAATGCGTAATATATCACTTATTATCTTTTATAATTTTTAATTAACGCCTTATATTTTATTCATTCTTTTACTTTTATAATTAATTTTATCTTATATTATTTATTATGATAAATTTTGAAATTATACTATTTTAATATTTAAATTATTCTTATTACTTTTTATAGATTGTGTACTAATTATTTTGATTTATTTTTATGCGAAATTATAAATATATAACTTAAATGTTTACATTATTATTTTTTACATTATCGCGATTTATAATATTTCTGTATTTTATTGGCACTTTTATATATTATATTATATATATATTTAAAAATTATATAAAATAATTTGAGTTAGTATTTTTTTTCTTGTGGACCCCACTCAAAACCTTAAACCTAATTCCATTTCCCACTCTCCTTGTGGACCACACCTCAATGTAATTGCAATTCATTTACTGCAATTGTAATGCATGCAAAACAAATATAACATATCCTCTTATTGTAAATGCATTACATGTAGTTGTTTTTATAGCAAAACATCACAATATACAATGTCCCATGGATCCCCCACGTTTTCCCTTTGAACTGAGTAAAAATGAACTCGAATGGTTTATTTTTAGCACATAAAGAGGTGGGAGAAACATGTTATATTATCCGAACACATAATAGTGTTTTTCCTTTTGCAAGTGTGATAAGTCCATGAAAAATCACAATTAGCATCATTTGAATCTAATTTCTGATATTTTACATACTTAACTTGATTATTCTTCGGAGATCTACGCACAATTACATTTGTTTTGACAAATCATGAAGATCACAAAAAATTGCTAAAATACATGTGTGGAGGAAGCAATACGGCCTGACCACATCAACGGATATGATTGTACTAGTCAAGAGCAGCCAAAACAAGTTTCAACGAGAAGATTTTAGGCAAGCCATATCAGCCAAGCCAACTAGAACATATGAATGAATACAATTTTATTGTTGACGCCGACCATATTTCGACCCAACCGTATCGATCGATACGATTGTATCGATTTGAAGTCTTAATTTACCTTTCTATTCGATACGACCTGTATTATTTTAATGCCGCCAGTATTGGCACAATTGTAAAAGCGTCATTTATAATTTTTAGGGGGTATTTTGGTAATTTACAATGGGAAAAGCCATGGGGTTTTAAAGTATAAAAGATGAGAAAAACATTATTATGTCGAGGGAGACCGAACACGGAGGACGACATGGGATAGATTTGGACATCGCAAAACTCTTGGAGATTGAAAACTTTTTATGTAATTTCAAACATCTTTGTACTCTTTACTTTCGAATATGATCAGTCTGTTTTTCATGATGAAATTGATGAATTTGTTTTTCATGATGAGCGGCTATATCTTTTATGTCCTAGGATTTGATGAGATTTAAGGATTTCGATTGATTGAATCTTTTGATGTGTTCTTGTGATTCGAGATTCTCATTTGGGGCTTTTTATTCCTTAGATCTAAGTGCAATTAGCTACTCGTTTAAATCGATCTAGGTCAACAAGTGGTGAAAATTATTTCGTTTATTAGTAGCCTTGACAAATGAAATATAAATGTTTGCCCTAAAAACATGCTTCACTGTCGTAGGATCTTTATACAGTTAAGTTGATAGCGCAGTACATTAGAATATATGTGTGTCGAGTTAACTAGAATTGGACTATCTTGAAAAATAATGCATGACAATTTATGTAAATGACATTGGATCAGATAACAATATGATTTGTAAGAAATCAATCGAATATTCCTAAGTGGATTCAACCCTAGGATATCTTTTCGGTATTAAGGAAATCTTGTTAGTTTGATGTTTTGTCTAGTCGCAACAAATATAATGAAATAACAATAATCATCACTGGACGATATTGGAGAAGGATCATACACATCACGAAAAAACCGGTTCTAATGGTGTGCTGGGGTTGAAAGACGAATCCTAGAAAAATTGCCATAGAGTCAAGTTGTGCATTTCAAAACAAAAGTTGATGATTAGTGCAGTAACTGATAAAGACGTAGATTATGTTAAACTATCATAGATGGTAGATATACAAAGTGAGCATGCCAATGTGAAGTGGAGATGGAACTTGTAGATAATGATGATATTTGACATGGCACGAAGGGCATGAAGTAATAGAGGCCATTACTAACCATGCCCGCCAGGAAGAGGCATTCAAGTTGTAGCATCTTTGATAATGAAATGTTTATGATGAAATTCAAAGAAACATTTATTATCATGTTAAAAATAAGAAACAAATAAGAGAGATCACATAAGAGATCAATCTCCAAGAACATTACATAAATAAATAGGTATGGAGGTAGAACTAATGATAGACTAACCAATATGTGTGATAAGAAAGTTGCTTATCATTGGCGACTTGAATTCGATTATGTCTTGAATATGCATTCATGGTTGAGAGAGAATGGACATCTATCATTGAATGTTGCATGTCTCCAACATTTGGGATCCATTCTATATAGCCAAAGACCAAGAATAGATGCATGTTGCATGGTTGAAGGTGCAGCAAGAGCCTCAAAGGTGGTATTGCAAAAGGTAATGTCTGATTAGATCCAATGTGAGAGCCCCAACATCTAAAATGACATTTATACTTACTGTGTTAAACAATCTCACAAAAGGAATATGATCACTATGATATAAGTCCTCTTTTGCAATCACATCCTCAATCTCCAGCATAAAGGCCATACGAAGATTGGTCTAAGTTTGGCTATGGAGAAATGGCAATGGTGCCATTGTTTACAGATGTATGGAGCATACAAAACTCATAACATTGAGGATGCTGAGTATCTAGGACCAAAAGTCTGGCGAAAAGGTTATCCATATCGCGAACGTCATGGTGACCTGACTACCAAAGGAAGAATTCTTTAGGAAGGAACACAATGATCTAATGATAAGAGGAGTTGAACCCTCTAGAGCCACTCTAAGTAAGCCGGATTTGGTACTATCAAAGTAAACCGGATTTTTTCAATAACATTATTTTTAAATAATGTCGGTTTACTTACACAAAAGTAACTATAGAATTTAATGGTACCGAATCTGACACTAGTCTTCAACACTATTGAAAAATATTATTGAAATGCATTATAAAGTCTATAATTACTGATAAGTAGTTTTCATATAGACAATTCTGTGCCAAAACACTTGTATTTTCTATTCATTTTCAGCTTAAATGTATATTCTCTCTTGTCTATAATCTTGATTTCCCAAACTTTTCATATAACTGACATGTAGAGTTTTATACCAAGATATATGCATACTTTGATGAAATTTCAGCTTTCTTTATCTCATTTTTGATTTGCCAATTAATTGTTAACCTAATCCATTTCATCAAATCACTATATGAGGAACATTTCTGATTTAAATGCTTATTAGAAACTAATGTATGAGATGTTGTTTGTTGTTTTGTCTT
>LTAE01000743.1:0-12935 GCA_001647135.1 Pontederia paniculata
AAACAAAAGATGAAGTATGTACCATATGCATCTGCAATTGGTAGTCTGATGTATGCAATGGTTTGCACAAGGCCAGACATAGCATATGTAGTTGGCATGGTCAGTCGATTCCTATCAAATCCTGGTAGAGAGCATTGGGATATAGTTAAGTGGATTCTCAGATATCTTCAAGGCACTTCTAAAGTTTGTTTATGTTTTGGTGACTCTGATCCAGTACTAGAGGGCTATACTGATGTTGACATGGCAGGTGATGTGGATAGTAGGAAGTCTACTTCTGGTTACTTGATGATATTTGCAGGGGCAGCAGTCTCATGGCAGTCCAAGTTACAGAAGTGTGTTGCACTATCAACAACTAAGGCATAATATATCGCAGCTACTGAAGAATGCAAGGAAGTACTGTGGATGAAGCAATTTCTAGAGGATTTAAGCCTGAAGCAGAAGGACTATCTTGTTCACTGTGATAATTAGAGTGCTATACATCTGAGTAAGCATTCTAGTTTTCATTCTAAGTGCAAGCATATTGATGTGCATTATCACTGGATTCGTGTTGAGATTAAAAAAAAGAGATTTTACCTTCAGAAGATCCATACTGATAAGAATGTGTCAGATATAATGACTAAGCCTCTACCTAAAGAGAAAATTGTATTTTGCAGGGAGCATGCAAGTTTGTTGGAACCCTCCGCATAATTAAGAAGGGGGAGTTTATTGGGTTTTAATATATGCGGCCCGACAAAAGAAAAGAAATAAAAAAAAAGGAAATTGTGTGGGAGTTGGACTCCAAGTCCAACTCCAACACGTCATCCATCACATATAAAAAGAGAGGTGATGAGCCGTGGGGATATACACGAAGGAAAAGAAAAAAAAAAGTGTAGGCTGCACACGTCCGCCGAGGAGGAGAGAGAAAATTGAGGGGAGAGAAGAGATTCTTTTGGGTTCTGTTTGAAGACGAGTTCTGATCCGTTTTCAACGAAACTTCAGGCACAGATTCTCTACAGCCTTCTCATCAATCTCAGATATTTCGATAAGATCCTTCTGACTTCTATCCCGATTTTCGGAGAGACTATTTTGTGAGATCCAAGATTATTTCTTGAGACTTTTATTTCTGTATTTCTCTGCTGAGATCAGAGAAGAAACTTTGTATCCTACTTTTTCATAGTGGAAGATTTGCTGCTCGCTCCCGTGATTTTTTCCTCACCTTGAGAGGTTTAACACGTAAATCGTGTGTGCCTCTGATCTGATTTAATTCTCTTTATTATTATCATCATCCCATTTAAATTTATGCATTAAAGGAAAGAAGATAATTCCGCAAATATTATTCAGCCTTTTCCCAACAGATGAACATATCATTGACTTAATTTTAGCAATTATAAGCAGATAAAGAACTTATGTACTGTTCAACAATTGTGCCTAAAACTTTAAAGACCAATTTTTGTAGGTAACAACAATTTCAGTAAGGACATCTGTTGTCGCAAGAAAGCCTCGCCAAACTATAAAAGCATATATAAAACTCTAGCAGTCTGTTCTTCTCATTTAGGTGGTGAGCAATACAAGGCCCTTCAAATACTCGACTATTTCAGAACCACCAAGCTTTGAGCTTCCATAAACTCTATCAACAAAAGTGATTGGTACCTACAGCACAAATAGTTATGAAAAATGGAAAAATGTAAGGACCATCAAGATCCCAAAAACACTTAAAAATTACACTACCTCCTCAATGTGATAACCCTTCCTAGTAGCTCTAACAATCATCTCCATTTGGAAGACATAACCTTTACTAACGCATGAGCTCATCACATCTTCAAGGGCAGACCTCTCATAAAGCCTATGCAACAGTAGAAAGAAAGTCAAGTCCCATTGTCAGTTACAAGTGCAGCCTGCATAAGCTATCCAGCTAGAAAGAATACCTAAAGGACCCAGTGAGATCAGATACGCCTGGCCATAGAAGTGTCTGGGCAAGTACATTAGCTCCCCTACTTGTCAATTTACGCATAAGGTTCCATCCATGCACGCCACCACTTCTAACATAGCGAGTACCAGTAACTATGCTAGCACCAGTTTCTAGTTGTTTCCTGCAAAGCATAAGATTGAAAATAAAAGGGTCATAACAAGCTCTTCTTTATTAAGTTGTTAGAAATATGTACTTCAGATATGATCTTGAAATTAGGATTTATTTCACCTTCACAGATGATGTTGCTGAGTAAGATATTCAAGATAACTTCCATGGAAAAGTATTTATTATTAAGAACAATCTTTTTATAGGGATATATCAAGAATAATATGATCACAGAACTATTTTATTGCAATGCACATATGGAGTTTATTTAAAAATACTAATCATGGACAATACCAAATTAATAGGAGCAATGGAGTAAAAAAACTTAACCATTAGATAATAGTGACAACATAGAAGACTTAGAGAAAGGACAACTTTTGGGCATGATTCCATTATATTGATCAGCACAGACAGAAAATCCCTCAAACTGTGTTTAGTATAAACAGAATTCCAATTTCCATAAGGTGGAAATAATTTTCAGGAAATCTCTCACAGATCAGTAAAGTACATCCAAGTGCTTTAATGAAATACCCACCCAATGAAACTTGGCAGGTACTTTGGCTGCAAAGAAAAGAAAAGAGACTAGTTAGCAAGAGGGAAACATTTTTTAATGGAAAATAGACCAATTGTTGGAAAGTCCAAATAATCAGCTTTGTATCAATATAAAGGAATTTATACATACATGATGTGATAGATCTGCATCCATGATAACAACAAAATTTCCAGATGCATGTTTCAGCCCATGGTAGTAAGCAGTACCTGGAGAGTACATTCAGGTTCAGTGATGGAGTGACAATGTTTCTCCCAAAAGAAAAGAAGTTCAGAGCAACATACCTAAACCTAGCTTCCTTGGCCTTGCCCTCAATAACTACGAATGTTTAACCAGGAGAAAAAAGTTAACATGAGAGTTCAAGCAAACTCAAATAGATGACAAAAGTTTTCATTTCATAACAGAGCCACTAAGCATGGGAAATTTACTAAAAACAGTTGCTTACAATGCGATCTTCCCCATATACATTCTGCAATTGCTTAACAATATCCTGAGTTCCATCAGGGCTTCCATCATCCACTATAATGATTTCAAAGTCAATGTCTCTGACGCAAAATCAGAAGTTTAGCTTTTGTTGTAGTGAGAAGCAAAGTACCATCACATTCAGCAGGAAAACAAAAACAAAAAGAGCACCTAATACCACCATAGGTCAAGGATAACAGTATAAAACAACAGCATCTTAATGCATCCAAGTCTGAATTGATAATTCGATATTGAACAAAATTGATCTAAAGAGCTCATATCACTAACAAAAGAACATTAACTAACAATTAGCATAAATGTCTTAAAATACCTGTTAGAAAGGAGAAGTTAGAAACTAGGAAATGCTTTTAGAACACTAGGAAGTCTAGGATGATGGAAACCAAATAAGTGACCTAAAATATAGTTGGAGTCTTCTTGTTAGAAAAGACTGACAGTCTAAAAATAATAAAAAAAATGTCTGTTTCCTATTCTTTTCTGAAAAAAAAGAAGGATGACTAGCAAGGTGGTAGCCATTACAACTCCATTACTAAGCCAAGATGATCTAAGTTACATAGGGAAAAAGGACAAGAGCAGTGGTGCTGGAAAATATGTTTATATATTTGCTTTCCACTCCCTGAAGAGTGTTCTAGCATGGTTTACAATGTTGTCCACATAGCAATGTTGATCCCTGAAGATTGTACTATTTCTCTGCAGCAATAGATACCAGAGGTAGGCCAAAGGAGCTGCGGGAGCCATCTAGAACTGTAACTGATACAGTGTGTCGGCACTCCTCCAAAACTTAAGGACATCCAAAAAGTTGCCTCCGAGCTTGAGTTGTTCCGCACCCCAACAGCCTGTTTCTTATTCAACTTCTTTTCTCCTCAATCTAAAGAACAATTAATCAACGATGTCGTTCCTAGGTGGATTAGTTAGGGTTTTGATTTTGCAGAAATCAAGAGTTCGAGTCCTGAAACATAGGTTTCTTCTGATTCTTGAATCGGGCCAATCGCTTCCCTTTTGTATCCAGAAGAAAGAAGAATTAATCAAATTGTAGAAGGTCACAAAACTATTTTTTATGGTGTTTCTCTCCAAACAAATAAAAAGGTAATAGGTGGTTATTTAGAAACCTTGTTTATGTTTTTTTTTAGAGGGAAACCTTGTTTATGTTACCACAAGTATTCTGTTCGTATCTCCCACTAAGAGTCATCAAAATGTTAACAGATAACTAGTTTTTCAGTTGTGCTAACTCTGTTAATTTTTGTGCATTTTTTCATACATATAATATCATTAAACTTATTAAGAATATGTGACAAAAACAACATGCATATTATCCTGAATCACATGACAGCTTAGCTTTAACAACCTGAAGGTAGTTAATATGATAATAATGCCAAAGAAAACAAGGAAGGACATGATACAACATTGTATGGATGGCTATACAGAACCAATTTCAAGTTTTCATCATTTATATATGGAATTTATGATATCTGACGCTAGACCAATTTTTAAATTTTTTTCAGCTTACTCATTTGTGGATATCCGATTGCAGTTGCAGATAGTTTCACTATGATGTAGTTTGGTTTGACATAATTGTAAATCCGGAATGTAAATAGTTGTAGTTAGAAATTCTGATACGATTCGTATTTACGGGAGTTACTTTTTCTTAGTTTGGATAGATGTAAATGAATTTTTGGAAAACAAATTACGTTGTTTGGTTGAATTTAAAAGTTTGATGTAAGTGTTTAGTTAAAATAAAATAAAATATTATTATATATTAATAGATAATTAGTTAAGTGAAATATAAGTGAAATTTATTTTTTTTTATTTTTTCTTCTTTTATTTTTATTTTTCTTATTTTTTTTATTGTTGATGTAATTGCAATTACTTGTAAATGACTTTACAGCACAATTTCCAATGTTGTAAAAAGAGTTACATGTAGTAGTTGATTTTACAGCTGACCAAACAAAATTTTTACCTTTACAACAATTCCATTTACTTGTAAATCCATTTACAGCAAAACAAACAAGCCCTATATGTTGATACCTCAACCAACAGTATGTTTTTTCGCTTTTGTCATAACTTTTTTAGAAGCTTTTTGTCATAATTATTAAAATATCCCATCAAACATCTAATTGTGTTGCATAATGCATTTAGATCTTAGTAAACAATCACACCACTTGATTATGGGTGTCACTATTGCAGTATTGCCACTCCTTGTAATTTTCTTTTGACCATCTTACCTTCATTAGCAATTAGTCAAGTCTTATCTCAGAAATCCTTTACAAATAAATGCATCCCATTGGTCAATGTCTTTATCTTTTACAAGAAAAAAATCTTCTTCCTAATTAGTAAGTTCCCAAAAAATCCTATTTGACATGCCTCTTTTTACACTAACTGGATAGGCCACCTGTCAATTTCTTTTGACCTTCTCCAATCCCCAAACCACCACCCCCCTCCCCCCGACACACACACACCACCCATCTCCTCTCTTCAACCAAAGCTCCCCTCCAGGGGAAACCCATTTGCAGCTTTTCTTCACGAGTGACCTCTTTGTCATCGCTTGCTCTATTGATGTTGAATCCTCCATAAAACCTATTATCATCGTGTAATTTCTTGTCACAAGTGGCATAACTTTTTCCTGTCATCGCTTGCCCCACAGGAGAACCTCATTTCCGACAGCTTATATCGTCCTCCGTGCTTAACCTCATCGACATGTTTATTGCAAATCCATCTTTTCCTCTCTTCTATTATCTTGTCCCTTCTCAAATGGCAATATTACTTTATGATCCAATCATCCCAAAGTTGCATCTTAGCCATGAGAACTTGTGCTTTATAGCTTACTCATTTCCTTAGTCTCAATCTGCTCATATTGTTGAGCACGTTGGCTGGTTTAGTGAAGATAAAACACAGTATCGCATCATTCCACTGTTTCCTAAAGCAGTATGAAATTGGTAGTATGCCATTTTCCTTCAAATTGACTAAAGCCTAAAATGTTTCAGAAATATAATGTCGGATTGACTGATTTTTGGAGTGACAACAGTGATTATTGGAGTGGCAATAGAACCACCTTTTTTTAACTAAGCCATCATTCTTGGAACATATAATAGTAAACAAGATAAAAGTGCATTTCATCATACATTTCAACTGATCAAATCCACTATCAATGTGATAGATCTGACCCCTTCAAAAGAGTCCAGCTTCTAAGAAGGACAAAAGAAGAGAGAATAAGATGGATTCTTTGAAGAAATCTGTCCTTCAGAGATTATAAATCTCTAAAATTTTCTGAAATTTATTTTCTGCAAATTCTCAATTTACTAACCTAATACAGCTAGAAAAATAGAAGTACCAAAATAGTTACGATTCCACTGATGATTGCATCGAATCACTAATTTTCCTCTCGAATTGATGTGATATCTTCTAAACAATCGGAAAACATTCTATCATTTACTTTATTTATTTTTTCCTTTGAATTATCATTTAGCCTCTCGACCATATGATCAAACAATGGATCTACGATCTCATCCACTCTGAATAATTGAGACGGAGATAAAAAAAAGTAGTAAATTGACGAATAGATGAGCATCGTAATAGAATGAAAGTTCTCACCGGAGGTGTTTAAAGAGGAGGTAGACGAGGAGGGCGATGTTGAGGCGCTCGTTGTAGGTTGGGACGATGATGCTGTACTTGTTCTCATTCTTCTTATACTCTCGCTCTGCAGTCGCACCGCCAATCTTCCCTCTCGTCCCGGCGGCCATCTCCGGCGACGGCGGCCTGCAGCGAGCAAAAGCGTGGGAGAGAACTGAAAAGACGACCGCGGGGCCCTCTTTTATTAATCCTTTGAGTTTGGTCGTTTTGGTTTTTTGATATCTTTATAAAACAATGCCCTTATTTCTCATAAACAACTTTGATATTTTTTATTGAATTTAATGGAAGCATAGCATGCTTGAAGTAATCTTTTCAGATGTTTCTCGCTGTAAAGCGTGAAATAGAAACCTTTTTTCCAAAAATAATCTTTGTCGCTATAATCGTGAAAAATAAATAAAAAAATAAAAAAAAATATTTCTACTTTGATATAAATATTGTATTATAATAATCATTTCGACATATTTGTAAGAATTAGTTATTTAATACTATCGTTATGTTATAACATACTTTATTATATTTTTAAAATGATATCATAGCTATTCTTTAAAGATTACTAATATATTATCATAACAATTATATGATGTCGAGTGAAATTTTATTTTTAAAATTAATTAATTAGTTATTGATAGAAATGATGAAAATAGTTTCAATTGATCTTTTTAAAAAAAATATTAGTATATAATATAAATTTAATTCTATATATAATACAACTAAATATTTTGTTAAACAAATAATAATTTTAGAATTATATTATTAAATTAATATAAATTAAATTTTTAATATTTAAATTTAATGCTAATACTTAAATTTAAATGATGATGTAGAAATATAAATTAAGGTAAAGAAAGAAAAATAAAAGAAAGCATCAGGAGAAAAAAAAGGTTTTTTTGGAAAAAAAAATAAAACTATCACTCTTCTGGCTTACGAATAAATAAAAGTATCATGATATTTGAAAAAAAAATAGATTCCTGCCTGCGACAAAACCTGATAGTTCACGTTTTACCACTTTCTTTTTTTCCATTTTTTCTTTTGACAAAAAAAAAGTTTTCTTCCCTAAGAATAGACTCACTCCTTCACTCTTCTCACAATTTCTCTCTCTATCATCTCTTCTCCAATATCATGCAATTGATGCGCCATATCAAAGTACAATGTGAGTGGATATATTTATAACATAGTGAAAATGTTATATGTTATTTTCTTTACTTATAGTAATATTTCCAACAACAATTATATATTTATGAAACTTTATACCTCAAAAGTATATTGAATAATGAAAATATGATTATGATATATTTTCGTAACTTTAAGATGAGATAAGATTATGAATTTCTTTTATGAAAAAAATTTAGGGGAACAAGACATGTGATATTAATATAGTCTTTATTTGAGATATGAACATTTAAATGTATATTGTGAAACCCCTTGTGTTCAATTGTCATACTAGTTAAAATATTTTTTTTGGGACTGCATTCGATATGCATAATACCTTTGGGGCGCATATCAGGTGTTTTCGCCCCTTTGGGAGTTGTTCTACGTGCACGTAATTACCCATGTTGATTACTCTTCGTGCACGTATTAACTCATATTAATTATTCTGTGATACATATTGACCCATGTTTATTATTCTGTATTATTGTATCGATCCATGATTATGAAGATCTACTTAACTGTATCATCTCATGACCATGAAGCTCTACAACAAGTATTGATCCATGTTTATGCTTTGCGTGATCGTATTGACCCATGTTATAGTATGTGCAATAACACATGCACAAGATTTGATCTTGTATATCATAATATTTAAATTTCATTATATGTTACATAAAGACTTATATGATTTAAGAACTTTAAATATGATAGTGGTTTGATTTTTTTGTTCAAAAGGAATGTGTATTTTATTAAATCAGATAACACTTGTATAATTGTATTGTTCCCTTATTTTGTACTTTTATTCCACTCACTCAACTTGTTGGTTGCTCATCTATTTTTTTTTAAATTCAAATATTGGTAGCTTATTAAGTTGAAATTACCTAAGTCCTACTTTTGCTGAATACATAAGAGGTTGAGTCATTGGAACACTTCTATTCTTCTTATATTTTGTTTTTAAAAGCATTCATGTATTTTACATACATATGTTTTGAAAATGATGTAATAGAATTATGTGTAAAGTATGTATACCACTTACCCTCTTTGGAATGTGTTGGTGTAAAATAGTGTGTGAAAAAAATGGAGATATATGAATGTATGATATTAAGCATTTAAATCAAAGGTTTTTCTAGATACCTCTAACTCTTATTACTCACAAGTAGTGAGATAAGACTTAAGGTAGGAGGTTTTACAAATTTTATTTTGGGGATATGCTAATTAGGATCAAGAGTTATTGATACGAACCTCGTTAGGGAACCTATCCTAACGAACCACAATCAAGCGGAAGCGAAAAAAAGAAGGAATCACACGAAAACACGAATTAAGAAAATAAAAATATCGACCAATATGTGAACATGTGCATAAGAATCAATATCAAACTAATGAAATTTAAATGAATTGTAAAATAAGATATTACCCTCAATCCAAGTCGGAGTTTACGAACAACAAAGAAGATATCTTCTCCTAAGGAATCATAATTCAAGATGACAAAACATTGTATCTGTGATTACGAATCAACCCTCTTATTTATAAGAGAGTGCTAGACCATTCTCCAAGAAACTAAAAATCAAATAAAACATAATGCTAAAGGCCCAAGTAGACTATCTAAACAACTAAGTCCTAATTACCATCATTCTGATTTAATGCAAATTAAATATTTTGTACATATCCACATGATGAGGTGGCTGTCCATGGTGACTTCAGAATGTTATAATCGTGGTTTTGATTTGCGTGATTCTTGTGATCATTTAAAATATTTTTTATCTTATGGGAATTCAGTCGAATGTTTTCATAAAGAATTAATGTTGGATCAAATTAATTTTCATGATTTGAATGTATTTGATTTTGTTCATGTTGAATTCTTATTTTGTTGGAGTACATTGCACAATCTGTTCAACACAATCTTAATGCGTAAAGCAAGATCCACAAAATTTCAGGATTTGCTCCTAAATGTGTTTTCTTATCATGGACACAAAAATTTTCACACAGGGGAGTGTGAACTTCCTTTCATTTTTTTTGTGTTTAAGTTTCTTTTGTAGGCACCTGGAGTGGTCATTGGATCATGTGCCTTCATGTGCTTTCCTAAGCCATCAATTTGGATATTTATAGATTCGAGGACGAATCTTTTTGAAGAGGAGGAGAATGATATGATTCCGGAAGCTGTCATATTTTGAGTTGTCATGAATTCAATAACTGCCAAATTCAGACCTACCATATTTGAACCTGTCATATTTGAAGTTGATGAATCACCTCGTTGGACAACACTCATTACCTTGGACATATAGGAAAATCTTCAATGGATATAAAGATAAATTTCTTATGAAAATCAAGTATGGTAAATCCATGTGAAACAATGAGCAACATGAGTATGTTCAATGACAAAGAACCAATAGACACCTTATAAAATTCAAAATCACATAAAATTAATTTTTCAAAATGATCAATATGATAACTATCAAATGTTATCAACATAAGACTCGAATTATCAAACAACATTTTTTCAGAACCAGAAAACTCAATCATGTCAGAGGTTAAAAATTGATAATTAAAATATCCAAATGACATAAATCTCAAAATAGTTTGATAATCAATCAATTGATCTTCATAAGTTAGAGAATAATCATTAATAAATAACATATTACTCTCATCGAAAAATCTACAAATCAGAATTAACCATTGAAAGATACTCAGCACTAAGAATTTAGATATTCTCAAACACAAATATGCGAGACACATAAAAATTTAACAATTTATGATTCAAAGCACTTGAACAAGAATTTAGATAATGAAAATTAGTTTTTTTTCTTGCTCGAAGTTAGACAAACCAGAAATAGCTCCTTGCATGCTTTATTATTAGTAGTACTGTGTGAATGCAAGTGTTCTTGAGCCTCCGTATCCTGAAAGGATAAAACAATAATAGATAAAAAAGAATTAATGTTAGAAAACTCACAAGTCTCTCTCTTTATGCTCTCAAGAAAAAAATCCTTCCTCATTAATTGTTTCTTCCTCACTTTTATCATTCAAGTTTTGGCTCTCACTATTGTTGGTCTCAAAGCACTCAGGAACTTGGTGGCTCTCTTCTTTCTCACTTTTATTACTCAAGTTGTGGCTCTCACTTTTGTTGGTCTCAAAACATTCAAAATTTTTGGTGGCTCTCCTCTTTCTCACTTTTATTGATCTCAAAACACTCTGATTTTTCATTTGGTCTTCTTCACAACTCTGAAAATCATTTTAAGTTACAATATGACATTCAACTTCAGCTTTCCTTAAGTGACGTTGTACAAATATATTCTTTTTCTCGATGTTGTAGGCTGCTACACCCTCTTTAAGTTGCAATTGATCTTGATATGCTTCTTGTGGTGACAATGGTACTAAGGTGAGCTTTTTTCCATTTTTGCGAAGCTTGTAACGATTGGTGGCTCCATCATGTATCACTTTTCGATCATACAACTATCATCGTCCCAAAAGAATATGACAATTTTGCATTGGAACTACATCACATAATGCTTCTTCTTCAGTGTATTTCCCAATGTTGAATGACACAAACACTTGTTTAGTCACCTTAAATTCTCCTCCATTGTTTAACCACTGGAGTTTGTATGGATTGGGGTGTTTCAAGGTTGGTAAACTCAACTTCTCCACTATGTAGTAGCTTGCAAGGTTGACACAACTTCCACTGTCAGTTATCATCCCACCAACTCGATCCATGAAATGACAACGAGCATAGAAAATATTTTCTCGTTGTGACTCAATTTCAGGGGCATTATTTTGTGCATGTAGAGAATGCAACACAACTAAGAAATGACAAGTATTACCAAGATCATCCACATATGTATCCATGTTTCGAAGTCCTACATAAAATATTAAACAAGGAAGCCTCACACGGTGCTCTCAAAAATGTCACAAAGTGGTGCACTCAAATCACACAATGACTTTACCCTCGTATAATCTCACCCTTTGTCTTTTATCTCTCCGGATTACTCCTCAATGCTCTAAGCAAACTCACAACAAGGAATATGTGAAATAACCACAATTCAATTAAAATTTCACAAAAAATATCAATTCTTAAAACAAGATGCAACTAATATCGATATCAGATCATCAATAAAAGAAAACTAGACTCAATGTAGTAGATTGCAAGAGTCAACAACAATGTTCAAGAATCTCTTTTTTTTCTCCAGATTTTCTTTTTAGAAATTTTCTCATGAAGGCAATGTTAAGAACTTTCTTTGTTTTGCCAAATTTCTTTTCTTTTTCTTTTTCTTTGCTTCTCGACAAAAAGAAATTGAAATCCAACTCATAACTTTTTTTTATGGGGGGAAGGAACAATTTTGGAAAGAAATAAAATTCAAATCAGATTTCTTTTCCCAGAGAAAGAACAATTAAAGGAAGAAATAAAATCCCATTCAGTTTTTTCATTTTAGGAAAGAACTAAAACCCAACAAAGATTTTTTTTTCAGGGAAGGGACAATTTTGGAAACAAATAAGGTTCAAAGGAATTCTGATTTGGCAAGAGAAAATAGGGTTCGTTCTATGACGGCTGAGTTTAGGCAGAATAGGGTAGAACCAATGTTATTAAAACTGGACTGGACCAGCCGGTTCAATCGGTTCAACCACGAACCGGTGCCTGAAATTGTCCGGTTTTAGTGTAAAAACAGAAGTTATATTGGACCGGATAAAACCGGTTCGAACCGGATAAAACCGGCAAATTGGCGAACCGGTCCAAGACCGGGTTGAAATTTAAATTTGAAAAAAACAATAATCAAAGTAAAAAATTATAAAAATGGAAGCAAAAATTATATAAAAGGAAAATAATTTAAAGCATTTACTAAAAATAAAATTGGAAACAAGAATAATATATGGGAGGAGAATGAATAAGGAGAATAAATGGAAAGTAGAAAAGAGAAAGATTTGGTAATAATTGACTGTTAACTAGAATAATAAGAAAGTGAACAATAATTTGAATTAAAATAATTAATATAACATTATTAGTATAGTAATAATATTAAATAGCATAATTTCTGGGTAAGCATTAAATTTTATAAAAAGAAAACAATTGGCAAGAATAAAATTGGAAAG